>MJUU01029218.1:6746-26269 GCA_002080025.1 Modiolus philippinarum
ACTGCATCAAAATCGGACTTAAAATAAAAAATTTATTTTTTTGGAGATTTGCCCCTGTTGGGCCCCATTTATCTCGTGAGCGGTACATGCTATGTGAAATCCGTTGGCATATCCCAGATTGGAAATTTCCTCAGGAGCACACTGAAAGAAACCCCATCAAAATCCGATTAATAATAAAGATTCTACAAACAAACATGTGAAAACACCCAATTTAACCCCTTTTGGCCCCTTTTTTAAAAATGGTTGGGGCCACAATTACCAAAACTGAGCCAAGCCTTCCTTTTGTACCAAAGAACATTATGTTAAAATATGTTAAGGATTGATCTACTGGAACTAAAGTTATTGACCAAAAACTAAAGTGTCTACAGACGACGACGACGACAACCACAACGACAACGACGACGACGACGACAGCACCATACCAATATACGACCGCAAAAATTTTTGCGGTCGTATAAAAATTCCAACATACAATATGCACTTTGTAAAGTATAACTGTATGAAGCATGACACAAAAATAGTAATGGTGGATTACATGATACGCCGCCACGTTTCACAAAATTTCTAAGTTAAAAGGGGCATAACTCCACAACAATGTAGACCGCTGAACCCAAAATCATACTTGGCCTGTGTTTTGTGGTTAACAACTAGCATACAATGTTTGAAGACAGTATGTTATTTCATTCACAAGTTATGAGTACAAAACCCTAAGTTATGAGTACAAAACCCTAAAATTTCAAAGTTTCAAGGGGCATAACTCCAGAACCCCTTGGACCTCGGAACCCAAAATCGAACTTGACCCGGGTTTTGTGGTAAACAATTTACATACAAAGTTTGAAGACCTTGTGTTATTTCGTTCACAAGTTATCAGTCGGAAACCCTAAAATTCGCAAAATTTCAAAGTTTCAAGGGCCATAACTGCAGAACCCCTTGGACCTCTGTACCCAAAATCGAACTTGACCTGAGTTTTGTTGTAAACAACTTACATACCAAGTCTGAAGACCAAGTGTTATTTTGTTCACAAATTATCAGTCGGAAATCCTAAAATTCGCAAAATTTCTAAGTTTCAAGGGGCATAACTCCAGAACCCCTTGGACCTCTGAAGCCAAAATTGAACTCGACCTGAGTTTTATTGTAAACAACTTACATACAAAGTTTGAAGACCCTGTGTTATTTTGTTCAAAAGTTATCAGTCGGAAACCCTAAAATTCGCAAAATTTCTAAGTTTCAAGGGCATAACTCCAGAACCCCTTGGATCTCTGAACCCAAAATCGAACTTGACCTGAGTTTTGCGGTAAACAACTTGCATACCAAGTTTGAAGACCTTTCGTTATTTCGTTCACCAGTTATCAGGGAACGGACGGATGGACGGACAGACAGACATACAGACATACAGACAGACAGACGGACGGCCACACGACTGAGGGTATCACATAATACCTCGCCACTTTGTGTGGCGGGGTAAAAAAAAGCTACTATATACTGTACATTGTGATTTATGGCCACCTTAAAGCTACATGTATATACAACTTTTTAAAATAAGAATAAAATTGACTATTTCAAAGCGTCGATGGCAGAAATGCCCTTAATATTGTGAGGAAATCAACCTCGATATATGTGCAAGGTTGGATAATGCTGCCATGTACTGTTACCATGATATGAATAGAGAAACTAAAATACATGCCAGTGTACACAGACATGGACATAGTAGATGTTTCAATGAGGCCTAATAAAAATTCATTTTCTTTAAATAAAATTTTTACCTGATAAGTCTACAATTTTTTACCTGATCAGTCTACAATTTTTACCTGATCAGTCTACAATGGGTGTTCTTTATCCTGTGTCCTTCGTCCACAATCAGATATCTCCATTCAAAATTCTGTAGCAATTTTCTGTCACGTATCGTCATTTCATATGAAGTAATCACAACTGGCCTTACTTCTACATTTGGCCGGATAGGGTGACGTTTATAGATCTTCCGCCTTAGAGTCATACGAGTGTTCATATCACCATGATATAGAATAACAGGAACCTGGAAGACATCAACAAGAAGTAAGTTTTAGAGTCATTTCATTACAATAGATGTTCAGGATAAGATGGGGAATTTACTTGTATAAAAATAATGCAATATGCAGGGCTATCACCAGTTTGATATCTCATAGGTCAAGAATTTTTTCAGATCTTTTCAAGGATATCCTAGTCATTTTCTAGGACAAAATTTGCCAACTAGTGCAGTCGAAAACGACAGCTAATCCCCTCCCCCGAATGTTAAGTAATGAAATGAATTTATTCCAAACTAAAACAAATGAAGACCCTAAAAGATGTCTCACCTGTCAACGCTGGCCTCTAAATTGATGTGAAATCTAAGTGAACTATAAATCAGAAAAGTGAACATGCTCACTAGACTGTGAAATTGAGGTCAAGGACAAAAGTCATCTGCCAGACTGACATGTACTACCCAAGACAACCTACATTCCAAATATTACAAACCTACCACTTCTAGTTATTGAGAAATGGACTTAAGCAGAAAAACTTAACATGGCCACTAGACCATGAAATTGAGGTCAAGGACAAAAGTCACCTAACAGACTGACATGTACTACACAAGACAAACCTACATACCAAATATTATCAACCTACCACTTCTAGTTATTAAGAAATGGACTTAAGCAGAAAAACTTAACGTGGCCACTAGACAGTGAAATTGAGGTCAAGGACAAAAGTCACCTGCCAGACTGACATGTACTACCCAAGACCAACTTATCAACCTACCACTTCTAGTTATTGAGAAATGGACTTAAGCAGAACAAGTGAAGACCCTTAAAGATGTCTCGCCCGTCCCTTCTGGCCTCTAAATTGATGTGAAATCTAAGTGAACTTATCAGAAAAGTGAGCATGCTCACTAGACTGTGAAATTGAGGTCAATGACAAAAGTCACCTACCACAGATATGTTCTACCCAAGACCAACCTACATACCAAATATTATCAGCCTACCACTTCTAGTTATTGAGAAATGGACTAAAGCAGAAAAACTTAACGTGGCCACTAGACCATGAAATTGAGGTCAAGGACAAAAGTCACTTGCCAGACTGACATGTACTACCCAAGACAAACCTACATACCAAATATTATCAACCTACCACTTCTAGTTATAAAGAAATGGTCTTAAGCAGAAAAACTTAACGTGGCCACTAGACCGTGAAATTGAAGTCAAAGACAAAAGTCACCTGCCAGACTGACATGTACTACCCAAGACCGACCTATATAACAAATATCATTGAACTACCACATAATTTACTGAGAAACTGACCTAATCACAAAAACTTTACAATAAAGTTTACGCAGTCGACGCCGTCGCCATCATACCTTGTACGCCTATGTCTCGCTTTCCGCGCCTTTCGTCGTGGGCGAGACAAAAACTTAACGTGACCACTACACCGTGAAATTGAGGTCAAGGTCACATGACGTTATGTCTGTCAGGTAGCACTTGATTAGTACTACCAATGGACCAAATATGATTTTCCTACATCAAAGAGTTTTCAAAATATCCTGTATTTAGTAAAAGTTAAGGCTGTCGCCGTCGTCATACTTTGCACGCCTATGTCTTGCTTTCCGCGACTTTCGTTGAGGGTGAGACAAAAACAAACTATTTCAAATTATCATCAGCAGCTGCATCACCATCCAAGATGCATCTTAGGACAAATTATATTTCTGTTCAAAATTGTAAGTCATGGTGATTTTTTTCCTCATCACTATCCAAAATATAATTGCTCTATAAGTTCTAATATCTCAAATATGAACCTTTACCCAAAACTTTAACCCCAAGTCATTGAAGCATAAAATGTAGGTCAGAGTGACCAATTATCATTTAAAGCAGCATCAATCTCCAAGATGCATCCACTGATCAAAGATGATTGACACGCCACATGTATTTTCTCAGATATGAAATTTAATGCTAACTTTAACTGGCGTCGTTGAAGCATAAAATGTAAGTCAGAGTGACCCAATTATCATCTGAAGCAGCATCACTCTCCAAGGTCCATCCACTGACCAAAGACGACTGATGTGTCACATATAGTTTCTCAGATATGAATCGTAATACAAACTTTAACTGGAGTCATTGAAGCATAAAATGAAGGTCAGTGTGACCCAATTATCATCTGAAGCAGCATCACTCTCCAAGATCCATCCACTCACCAAAACATGATTGATGTGCCATATGTTGTTTCTCAGATATGAACCATAACAAACTTTAACTGGAGTCATTGAAGCATAAAATGTAGGTCAGAGTGACCCAATTATCATCTGAGGCAGCATCACTCTCCAAGATCCATCCACTGACCAAAGATGACTGATGTGCCACATGCAGTTTCTCAGATATGAACCTTAACGCAAACTTTAACTGGAGTCATTGAAGCATAAAATGTAGGTCAAGGACTCCCATTTATCATCTGAAGCAGCATCACTCTCAAAGACGCACCCACTGACATAACATGACTGATATGCCACATGTAGATTCTCAGATATGAACCTTAACACAAACTTTAACCTGAGGTGGGATGATGAGACGGATGGATTGACGGACGGGCGAGATGCAAGACTGTGTTGGGTGAGGGGATAACAAAATTCTAGGAAACAAATAATTATTTTCAAGAATTTGTTTGCATACAACCTATCGATACTAACTTTATCAAATTCCAGGGTTTTCAATGATATTTTCAAATGCTTTAAAATTAAAGGTCTTTTCCAGGCTCCTGAAGTTCAAAATGAAATTCAAGGGTTTTCCACTTTTCCCAAGATGCATGGCAACCCTAAATAGGACTAGAAATTTTTACGAGATACTTTTCTTTTCTTACAAGAGTAACTAATAATATTCACATGTTAAACTGCAGTTCAAGTCTGAGTCTTTTCCTGTCATTTGCTTTACATGAAATATATTGAAAATAAAGCTTCATGATTTATTAATACAGTCGACCTTCGATTGCTTGAACACCCAAGGGAATGATGAAAACAGTTTGAGTTAGAGGGGTGTTCTAGTTATCCAGGTTGAATTGTCTTTAAATTCAAACAAAGGGTACAGATAAAGGGTTCGAGACATCAATGGTGTTCGATTTATTGCAGTTTGAGTCATCAATATTCCACTGTATTTATGAATATTTTATTTATTTAACTAATTCTCTTTCATATTGTAGCATCAATTTCAAATAATTTTATACTACATATACCTATACCTATACCTATACCTATACCTATACTAACTGTAGTAGCCAATCTACAATTAGTATTAAGAGATGTTTTCTATACTTTAGGTTTATGCATTTGTTGTCTTAATTATCATACACTACAAGCCTGCATACCTTTGGAGCAAACCTTTGGAATTCAGAATGCCAGTTTGGTAATGTTGATAATGGCGCTACTACTAAAAAAGGTCCTGGTACACCCATATTGACTAGATGTGCCATCAATGCTATACATTGTACTGTTTTACCTAGACCCATCTCATCTGCCAAGATACCATTGACACCATTCTCATACAAACACTGAAAATATATTGAATTCTTTTATCATTCTTTTCATTTATTTTTCGAGGTACATGTACTTTGTATAAGTGAATTCATTTACATGACTGATAAAACCTACAGAGAATCTGAAGACTTTTTCAGGCAACCATGTTTGACAGGTCAAAATTTTATAATTCCAAGCCACATTTTTGTCATATCACAAAATAGACAAACTCTAAATTTGAGTAGTTCTGTGGGCATATTAAGGGGAAACAATTCTTGTAAATTAGACCTGTACAATTTTTGTTAGCAAAAGTTTCCAAATAACTCTTCTGGTCATCATACTCATTTTGTATTGTACAGAATTTATATTCCATCAGTCTTAGCCATTGTATTCCATTTTTCACATTCCATCGTATCTTGTCTCCTCCTACAAACTGGGATATCAAACAGTACATTATGTGATTGGAATTTTCTGTAATTGGAGCACCAAAAGGGGTTCATCTGTATGTGGCTGTCACCAGGCCCTAACTACTATAGTAACCTTATCCTTGTGCTGTTAAAAAGTTGATTTCCATGTGAAAACTAACCTTTAACCAACTATAACCTTCCATCTGATATTCTCTCAAAGTTCCTCCTGTAAACATCTTAGGTACTCCAGAATCCTCAGTTTCAAAGTCGCCCTGTAAAAATAATACCAAAACATAATGAACAAACAGAAAAGTTATGAAACAAATGTAAAGGAGACCATACCTACTATTATGCCTGGTGTACGACAAGTAAGAAGCAATGCTTGAATTGCTGTTCTTCATCCCTGTGAAGTCAGGGTACTTATTGTATAAACCACAGCTAGATTCTGATTGTTGAGACACTTAGATAAAATATTCCTACACTATTTCTTGTCTATCGTAATGTTGTATGGTTTGTAACAAAACATTACTGTAAACTGGAGACTAACATGTACATACACGGATATTATGCATGGATTATTTAGATAACATTCAAGAGTTTTCCAAACATTATTTACACAAGTTGTAGAGCTAGGTATCCTGAGGAATCCTGATATACTGACAGATACGATTATCATGGTATTGTAAATCTTGTTTTCATGACATTTCAGCAGATATCAAGACCATGACTTGCATTGTACAATTGTTTTAATATTTGAGACATGTATCTGTCATAATTGTAATTAAATATTAGTAATTATATCGATTTATAAGCTGTGGGAGCATTCACAATGAAGAGTTTGTTAACATTTACAATTCCGCAATATTGGCGCCAATAATACAGTTTGGATCAGATGCGGTTATATATAAACAAAGCCGTTTTCGGTATCATGATTTCATACCAATGATACAGGAATCATCATCACTTTGGATCAATATAATCGGTTACCCCTCTAACCAATGGTATGCAAAAATTCAATTTCAAATATTTACACTGCTTAAATTTACATGAGATTGACAGCTGCACGACAGGATTGGAAAATTAGACATTATTTTGGGAAAATATAGGTCAATTTTGCATTGGGAATAGATCCCATATTCAGGCCCAAATTTCACTAAAAAAAACTCAGGAAAGGTTTCAACCCTCGGATTCATGTGTTCCCCATGCCATTGGCTGTATCCTTCCTTCATCTGTTGTAAGATAACAAAATAGAAGTCCAGTTCCTAATAACATATTTCTTATCGATATGATATGACAGCCTATACTAAACACCTTGTAAAGCAGATCCAAGCAATATGGAATAATAAGAAGAAACCAGAAATAAACAATGTCTCAAATTTTAAAATTTCATTGACAAATACCTCGTTTACAGCCACTTTATCACTAGGTGTTGCTGAAGTTGAAGACACGGATGACTTTTGCTCTGATGTTTTAGGACAATTTTCCTTGTTCTCTACTGGCTTCATCTCCTCTGGTTGTGAATTACTCTCCTTTTCATCTGTTTTTTGTTTCTATTTACAAAATCAAAGAAATAATTGATTAAAACATACTGTATATAGGAGTATTTTCAATAATTAATTTAATGTTTAAAGTAATCTAGGGTGAAAATTAGAATCTGCATAACTTTGACTGAATTAGATATTACAGTAAAATGTGAATTAGGAGTATTTTCAATGATTAATTTAATGTTTAATGTAATCTAGGGTGCATAACTTTGACTGAATTAGATATTGCAGTAAAATGTGAATTATAAATAACAAGGCAAAATAACCTTTCAATGTTTAAAATCAAAATCACGAACGAAAGCCGACACAAAAATATCCAGATATACAGTCAGTAGAAAGATAAAATTAAGTTCTACCTTCACAAAAGTGAGATTGCATTTTTTTTAACATGGTAGATGTATGGTATCATCCAATTTTTGGTCTTTATATATAAAATCTAATCTACACTGTACATTACAGCATGATGAAATGCCCCACAACCATTAAAAGCCTTCCTCCACAGAACTGATTTTTTGCATCTTCTATCAATGGCTCTTAAATTTCAATTAACATATCAGTAAATAGAGCTCAGTATTGTGAGGAATCTCACGATACGATACCTATCCTGATATCTGCTTGCGATAAGATACTATTACGATACGTATCATGGTACTGTAAATCTTGTTTTCTTGACAAAAATTCAGCAGATATCAAGACTATGAATTGTACAATTGTTTTAATATTTGAGCTATGTATCTGTCATAATTGTCATTAAATACGAGTAATTATATCAATTTATTAGCCTAGGGAGCATTCACAATGACAACTTTGTTTATATCTAGGAGTTCCGCCATATTGGCGCTAATAAAACGCAGATAGGATCGGGTGCGGTTGTATAAAACAAAGCCGTTTTTGGTATCGCGATTCCGGACCACCGATACGATACGGGAATCGTCATCACTTTGGATCGATATAATCGATTCATCTATGAATCGTTACCCCTCTATCAGTAAAACATTTAGTTTATGTAACTGAAGTCCAAAATTGTCTTTTTAGAACAAATATTGTTTGAAAACTTGAGCAATATGGCCACAGACCAACCAAAAATACTGACTTCATATTTTCAAAAAGAGTAGAGTATCTTGAGACATGCAAACCTAACACTAAAAACAACTAGAGGATGACATGCCCCCGCGCAAGGTTGAATCAAATTGGGATTTTTTAGTAATATTTGTGTCTGTAAGACACATATGATGCCCCCCGCTAAACACATGTTATTCTAGGTTGCACAGATCTATTACTAAATCACCAAAAAATTGAAAGTTGAGCAATGTATATTTTTGAAAAAAAATGAACCAAAATCAAAATACATATCACATGCACATCTTCAATATAGGTACAAATGAACTGCAAAATTAAAGCTTCCTAGCCTCACAACTCTAGGAGGAGTTGTTCGGACAATCTGTGTACCCTGTATTAATAATTCATCCAATAAATGACCAAGTTCAGCAATGTGTACTTTTCCCCAAAAAAATGCATCAAAATCAAAATCCTTCCCACATGCACATCTTCAATATAGGTACAAATGATCTGCAAAATAAAAACTTCCTACCATCAAAACTGT
The DNA here is from genome assembly GCA_002080025.1 of Modiolus philippinarum. NCBI lineage: Eukaryota > Metazoa > Mollusca > Bivalvia > Mytilida > Modiolidae > Modiolus > Modiolus philippinarum. The sequence continues at coordinate 15,807 of MJUU01029218.1, forward strand.
AGGAGGAGTTGCACGGACAAACTATGTACCCTCTTTCACAAAATCACTAAAAAATGACTAAGTTCAACAATGTATATTTTTTACAAAAATTGCCCAAAATGAAAATCCTTACCACATGCACATCTTCAATATAGGTACAAATAATCTGCAAAATAAAAACTTCCTAGCACTAAAACTGTAGGAGGAGTTGCGCGGACAAACTATGTACCCTCTATGAACAAGAGCTGTCGCCGAATGGCAGCCAGTTATACCCCCGCTCATTGAACACTGAATCAATATGGAAAGTGTAAATTTAAGTGTGTGCGGATACAATACAGGTGTGGACACAGTTCAAGTGGGGACACAAAACATGTATGGACCGAAAATTTTCAATACATTGGTATAGTGGGAAAAATTGATGAAGTCAAACAGGAAGTAGATAAGTGACAGGCTTGAAAAGGGGAGACGCGCTACAACTCATCATACTTAAGCTTCAGACCAAATATCAAATCATTACTACATACACAAGCTGAGAAATCCTCGACGAAAAATTTCAATATATGGCTATAATGGGAAAAATCAAAGTTTTCGTCAAACAGGAAGTAGATGTGTGACGAACTTGTAAAGGGGAGACACGGTACAACTCATCATACTTAAGCTTCAGACCAAATATCAAATCATTACTACATACACAAGCTGAGAAATCCTTGATAAAAATTTTCAATATATGGCTATAATGGGAAAAATCAAAGTTTTCGTCAAACAGGAAGTAGATGAGTGACGAACTTGTAAAGGGGAGACACGGTACAACTCATCATACTTAAGCTTCAGAAAAATTATCAAATCATTACTACATACACAAGCTGAGAAATCCTCGACGAAAAATTTCAATATAAGGCTATAATGGGAAAAATCAAAGTTTTCATCAAACAGAAAGTAGATGAGTGACGGATTTGTAAAGGGGAGACACGGTACAACTCATCATACTTAAGCTTCAGACCAAATATCAAATCATTACTACATACACAAGCTGAGAAATCCTCGACGAAAATTTTCAATATATGGCTATAATAGGAAAAATCAAAGTTTTCGTCAAACAGGAAGTAGATGAGTGACAGACTTGAAAAGGGGTGACACAGTACAACTCACCATACTTAAGCTTCAGACCAAATATCAAATCATTACTCCATACACTAGCTGAGAAATCCTTGACGAAAATTTTCAATATATGGCTATAATGGGAAAAATCAAAGTTTTCGTCAAACAGGAAGTAGATGAGTGACAGACTTGAAAAGGGGAGACACGGTACAACTTATCATACTTAAGCTTCAGACCAAATATCAAATCATTACTACATACACAAGCTGAGAAATCCTTGACGAAAGATGTTCCGGACGGACGGACAGACAGACGGACTGACAGACAGACGGACAAGGGTAAAACAGTATTCCCCCCACTTCTTCGGAGCGGGGGTATAAAAATCACCAAAAATGACCAAGTTCAACAATGTATATTTTTGACAAAATTGCACCAAAATCAAAATCCTTATCACATGCACATCTTCAATATATGTACAAATGATCTGCAAAATAAAAACTTTCTAGCATAAAAACTGTAAGAGGAGTTGCGCGGACAAACCATGTACCCCCCTAGGACGGACGTACGGACGGACAGAAGACGGACAGACGGACGGGGGTAAAACAATATGCCCCCGACTTATCGTCGCGGGGGCATAAAAAGGTACTTTACCTTTAAAAACTTGGAAATGTCTGGTGAACTTTCTGTGGATTCTACTTTTCTCTTTCTTCCTCTTTTTGATCCTAACAAAATACAAATGTAGATATCACATCTGTTACACTCAGTTATTGCAATGAAGCACATGTCCCAACTATACGTATATGACCTAGTCTGTCAATACTTGTGAGACTAACTACATGTATAAGATCTGTAATTCTCACTAAAAAGATACCAGTTGAAGTGAACTTGATATAGGCTGAGCAATAAAACATACTATAAAGTTCACAACAAAGTATTTTCACGGGACTTCTGCATTTAAAATAAAACCGACTACAAAATATATAATTTACTTATCATTCTGCAGCATATAAATACAAATATAAAACATCAGTTATTAACGGCTTTGCATCTAACAGCTGGTACTTATCTCAAATAGTACATGTACGTCCTGTGTTCATGCAAAACCACCATTTACGTAACGTTCGTTATTCTCCGGCGGAAATCGACGTCACACACAAAAGTCCGGGAATCAACGTTAGTTTTTGACGTGCTGACGATCTTCAAAATCCCTGTGCACAACACTGCTCCCCTTTTGAAAAATAATTTCGTCCTCGAAATTGTAAATGTTATACAATTGTCCTTCACCATAACACCCGTTACTTTTACTGAACCACCTCATTACCTTCTGATAAACGGTTTTTACATACATTATAGATGTTTTTTGGTATAGCACTGTCACATTCATTCAAATTTAATTTTGGCTTCTCGACACTTGAAAGTTTTTCGTATAACCATTGCTTTCTGTGTGGACACGCTCTCCATAAATGACCATTTAATTTACAAAATGAACAACGAACTCTCCTTTTACTTCCGATTTCTATCTGTCGTTCTGTATTAGTACTGAGAGAACTCTAACACATGCCACTTTTCTATTGTTGTCTTTTCTGTTCATATCATGCAATGAAAGTTTTGTATTATAACCATTCAAAGAATAATGTTTCTGACACATTTCATGCCATAAAATATCTTCAATTAAAGAAGATACTGATGTTGGACGTTAAACAGTAACTTTGTATGAAATGTCAGAATTCGGATATCCACGCAATACATGCTCAGTAGTAAGTTGACAATGTAATTCCGAAGAAATTCCTGGGAAGCCTTTCCGAACCATCACTTCTACCCTGCACACATATTCCTGAATGTTCTCATTGTGTTCTTTTTGAACGTTATTAAGTTCGAGTCTATACATATCAGGTGTTTTAACGTCCCCGAACCGTCTTTTCATTGCCGAAAATAACATTGATATGTCCATTCTAGTTTCGTTTGGTAAGTAAGATATATATTCCAAGGCTTTACCGCGCATTGAAATAATACAATAGTATAACATATCCTCTGGGCTCCAGTAATAACGATTTGCTATAATCGAAAATTGCATCCAAAATGCTTCGAAAGGAAGTTCTCCATCATATTCCAATACACCAATTTCATGTAACGTAGGGTCAGTCCTGGAACTCGGCATCATATAGTTGTCAAAATATGGTAAAAATGTATGTGTAGATTAAAACTTTGCAAAAGTACAAGGTATAATGTATTAAATAACCATTTCTTCTTCCCTCTAAAGAAAAATCGGCACTATAAACATTATTTTCTTACTTTGAAACGTGGATTGTTTTTCGCTGCCACCAATTGAAGTGAACTTGATATAGGCTGAGCGGTAAAATATACTATAAAGCTCACAACAAAGTATTTTCACGGGACTTCTGCATTTAAAATAAAACTGATTACAAAATATATAATTTACTTATCATTCTGCAGCATATAAATACAAATATAAAACATCAGTTATTAACGACTTTGCATCTAACAGCTGGTACTTATCTCAAATAGTACGTCCTGTGTTCATGCCAAACCACCATTTACGCAACGTTCGTTATTCTCCGGCGGAAATCGACGTCACACACAAAAGTCCGGGAATCAACGTTAGTTTTTGACGCGCTGACGATCTTCAAAATCCCTGTGCACAACACCGGTAAACTAGTTCCAGTTTTTAGAAGTACAAGAGGGTAAGAATCTAACCACGGTGAAAGGGCAAGATCCAGAAATCTCGGACTAGGCTCACCAAGTCAGAGAACCACAGAAATCTTACCCAAGGGTGTCAAGAGATTTGTAAATCTGCATTTTCAATGGTGTTTGATTATTTTACTCACGTTGATAAAGACTAAATACAATCTGTTTACAAACAGATGGTGCTTGGCATTGGACATTCCTATGCGATGTCAATGACATCAGAATAAGTTGCTTGGTAATTTTCCATCTTGTACCAGGGGGTACAAGACAAGAATTTCTTGTACATGCAACCCTAAAAGCCGGAAATGGCTTGTCTTTATAGTGAGAAGTTCTTTTGTTGTAACCCTTTGCACAAGACTGAAAATTATTAGGGAACTTATTCTGATGGCATTAATATATTGAAATCAAGTAGGAATGTAAGATGTCAAGTAACATCTTGCTATAAACAAATTGTATTTTGTGGCTATAAATGTGAGAAAATTAATCTAACACCGTTGAAATCACAAGGTTAAGAAATCTCAGGCGCCCTCAGGTAAGCTTTCAATGATTCTCTTTACTGGGCAATTCTCGTCACAAAACATTGATTTCACTCAGATTTCATTCAAACTTTTGGAATATTGTTCATGTGATTTAGTGAGCAATTTCTACTTGAAATTTTTCTTTAAAGATGTTCACTGACCCAAAAATAGATCATTGGTAGAGCAGGCAACACATGTATTCAATAAGAGTCTGGTGTGTACAAGTTGAGCAGGCGACACATGTATTCAATACGAGTCTGGTTTGTACAAGTAAACTAACAATCTCAATTCTTTCTTTTTATTACAAAGTAAGGCTAGAACATTTAAAACCATTCTTTATCATAAGTTTTCAGTAATCCTGATTTTAGAAAGATTACACTAGTACACAAAAGACTAATATGTAAAATCAAATTATTTTTTATATGAGTAAGGAATAATCTACATTACAATAACTGTTTGCTGATAAATTCCATCAAATCTATTTTAAGTCAAGACTCATTAGGTCTAGTAAATATGGTCAACCTTTAACTGACAACTTGAGGAAACAGAATTTGCATTATCATCCTGATTTGCCGAGTTTAACAAACCCTGTAACTTATTCAGAATTTCCAAGTTCTTGTTCTTCCCTATCTAACCTTAAAAATAAAATTGTTTTTACTGGTACCTTTATTTGTTTGACTGTCCTGAGAGTTTGGGGTACCAGGTTTACTTCCTCCCCTGGTACTTCTCCTGGTACCTGGAGATGTAAGGGGTTCGGGAACTGGTGAACCTACATCTGTTCTTCCTTTGGATGTTAACATATCTGAACTTGTGGATACTGGAGTAAGTGGAGTATCAGATGACTTTTGTTGACTTGATTCTACAAATAAACAAATGTAGAAATAAATTCAATGTCTCGGGAAAAAAGCAAATACTTACTTTAAAATATATCTAAATAATAAACACATCTTTCAACCTCAAAATATTGATTGCAAAAATTTTCCACTTTTAAACTGGAGCAAAATCTGGTGTGGATTTTGCCATAAAATACCATGCTTAATTCAAAGCTCTGACTTGGGTTGATTTTAGGGTTACTTTTAAATCCTTTTGTTACATTGTTCTCAGTTAATTCTTTCTTTGTGAGGTTCCTCATTGTGTTGAAGACCGTACGTTGACCCCTAGATGCTTTATTTTGGTTCGTTTTAACTTGGAGATGGAATGTTGTCTCCTTGACATTTACCCAATTTCCTATCTTTTTCATATGAATAGATTTAAACCATTCTAACTAACAGGACATGGACGTCAATGGAATCATATTTATAAACCCTCACTTCATAAGGGGAGGAAAGAATCCTAATGTGTTGGTCCAAAAGTCTGACATTACTCAATAACAAGAGTTATAACTTGGTAGGAAATTGCTGGGATGTTGGGGTAACAATGTGTCTCTGAAGTTGCTCTGGGCATAAATCAAGGCTCCTGATTCCCAAATTAGCCTCATTTGAAGATTATTTATTGGTTTACCTGCCATATCCTGAGATTACAATATTTTCAGTCTACTAAATGATACTTCTGACCAGTAATTCTGTGGGATTAGTGGATCAAATGTCCAACAATTTCTGAAAGTATTTCGTGAAGACGTTTAGGAGACATACTTGCGTAAGCCTTTAATAGCTTGTTTCCTGACCTCATTGTTTTGTACTTATATTGTTGTCATTTTCTTTATTTTGTGAATAAATATGTTTATACAAAGACAGAGTTAATTCTGTGATATGTAAAACAAACCTTTCACTTTCTCTTCAGCCTGCAATAAAAAAACATAACTATGAGCTGTGAAGTAAATTGTATTTAATTGAACATAAAAGGAAGAAAAATCAACAAAACCACATTCTTCACTTATGTTTAAAAGAATAACCACATCATAACTGCACCCACAAAGTTATCAAAAGGTTCTTTGTATAAGGTCAGAGGAGGTTTATACTGTAAGTGTCGCAAATTTTGGACAATGGGCTTTAAAAAAACTACTGCATGTATTCATGTAGCAATTAAAATAAAGTTACTGCACATAGCTACTAGCAGATCACCTAATATAACCCCCATCACCTCTACCATTCTGCTATTTACTTTAGGAGGACTAGTCTGACTACATGTTACAAAGATACATACAGAGCCACCTTTGCATGTTCTATTTTCATATTAAATTGTAATGGAAATCTATAAATGTTCATAATAAGCCTCCTCACTGGTGCATAGCATGATGGGGATGACATGGGTAGGTTAGATTCCAAAATCTGCTTATAATCAAAAACTCTTAATGTCATGAACATATGAAATTTCTTTCAGCCAATTTGTAAAATGTTGATTTCTGTTGATGTGTTTACACAGTCAGTACCAAAATATCCATATCTACTGATTTATTTTGAATTATAAAATTTCTCTTTTCGATTGTTGATTTGATATATATTCAATTCCCACTTGTCTAAAGCAAGTCTATAATATTTATATCAGACAAAATGCATACCTAGGAGATAAATTATAATGGTATCCCTAGCAATACAATCATACCCATTTATAAATGGTTATCTACCTAAACCCTTACCTGTTTCTTTTTTTCCTCTTTTTCTTGTCTTTTCTGCAATCTTTCTTTCTTCTTCTGTTGGTCTAATTTCTGTTTTTCTATCCTCGTCACTAGATATTGAGTGTACATGTTACTTTTACTCAATAAAAACTGTAATCTTTTGTACCTCTGCTCCCGGTCTTCTTCGTCCAACTCTTTCCAGATCTACAATTAATTACAATATGCCAGAAATCATTTATTCATATTGGTTGTACATCTGTAACTTCTAAAGAGGTGTGAATCTAACTTGACAAATTTCTACAAATAGCATGATGTTTCTCATACTGACAGATATTAATTTTTAAAGTGTTCAAACAGGATTGGATACTTACTCCTAATTCTTGTCTGCCCTAAATTTAGCGTTTCCTGTCCTGTGGAAAATTAACCTGCATCACATGCTGTTATTTCCAATTCTATTTATAATTTATTTAAAAAGAAAAGGGAACTTCATAAATAATGTAGATTTCATTTTGAAAGACTTTTAAAATAGATAAGCATGTAATTATGCAACATTTTAATTTCTCCATCAGAAAATTTAAAACTTATTAAGATATCAAAAGAAAACAAATGTGCATGTGCACAAATCAAATTCAATGTAACTTCTGTATTTTGTTATTTATACAAAGAAAAGTATTAATACAGAGAAACTTGTCTAAATCCAACCTATTTTCGACTTAATGTTTGCATGGTTTAGTCACCCACTCCATTTAACACTCAGTTCAGAAAATAGATATTTATCAAAAACATTGAATTAGTATCTGCTGGTTTAAATCAGAGTCCAGTTAACATGGTTAAGCTTTATATTTCCAACAAACAGCTTTCTTCATCTGAAATCAAAATAGTTGTAAAAAGACAAATTCATATTTTTATTCAAGAATTTGACAAGGCCTAGATATAAAGCTCAATAATGTAGGACTTGAATGTTAAATACTTCATATCACTACCTTGTCCTGTTCTTTCTTCATTTTCTCTTCTTCCTTCTCTCCTTCCTTTTGTAATTTTTCTTCTTCGTTCATCATCTCTCTTGTAATGATCGGAACATCCTGATTGGACACATCTCCGTCAACTTCCTATTTCATTGAAAAAATATCCATATTTGATTAACTAAGTTATGATGTCCTTATTATAGTTGTATGTTTAGCCGTGTAAAGAAATTTTTTTGGCCATTTAGTGAAGCCTGATGTGGCAAACAGATATCAGACCAGGGCCAATAACTGGTTATTAACCTGTTTTCAGTGGTAACGTTTACATTACCATTGTCGAATGTTACATAGATCTATAAAAGTAAATATTTCTTTTTTTTTTTATTAATTATAAATTATAAAATAGTATAAAAATTAATAATTGAAAAGCTAATACCAATATCAATTCTTCTGAATGTTCATCTTTATTTTGTTGATAGTTTGTTAACTGCATTTCTATTGAAAGCCATAAAAAGGTCATAACATGTTATTTTACATATCAGCCATGGACTACATTACAAGAATTGATGTGAGAGTCTTGGATACCCAACACGGGGTCGACTTCCTGTATTGACTGCACACACTTGTACTTACATCCATTGGTTTGTCTTCTGTCACAGCATCTGCAAAAGTAGAAAAATAATGGTTTTAATTTATGAACTTATGTTTGTCAACATTTAACATGAATTTCCATATTGGTGTGCCAAGTATCATGGCCATAATGATTCTATGGTTTTGCGGTAGTTGATGTTTTGGGTTTGTGTAACTTCACATGTTTAAAGAAAGCTTCTTGAACAATAATGTATGAAATCCTATTTCCCTGAATGAGTCCTCTAGCTAAAATTTGAACACTGCCTCTTTCAAAGGGATAAAGCTGACGAAGGCTCTCAAAATTGTTTTCCTATGATATCACAGTATTTGCAAATTCTATTTTACAAAGCACGAAATCTAACTAATCAAATTATTATCTATTATATGCAATAACATAAAATCTGACAAACATACTTTTTGAAATGATCTCCATATTCTTTCTCTTTAATATAAAATAATGAACAAGGATTAATACAAACAATAATCATACAAAGGGAACATGAAGAATACAAGTCTTTGTTTGTTTAAATATGATGCGGATACCCGACACCTAAATTTATCCCCACATCTGACAACCCGACAGGTGAACAATATATCAGTTTTGTCGTTGTGTCTAGTTTTAAAACAGTCTTTATTTCCCTATATACCGATAGTAATGAAGTTACAATTGCTTAATTAGACCATCCAGCCTAAAATTATGGCACATACAATAAAGTTCACCGTCCTCATCGTTTTCTAGAAATTTATGTTATAATAGCTTATTTTTGGCATCAAACTTTGTTGTTTTGAGAGAACATAGAAATAGCAAAAAAAAAACTTACCTGTCAGTGTGAAGTGAAACATAAACAGAGGACAGTCCTTAAAAATAGCAGACAAATTGTGACCACTATAGTTTATTTATTTCATTTTTGTGAAATATGGCATCAGTAAAAATAAGAATGTCTGCCATTAATGGGGCATAAATAAGACTGTTTGGTATTTACCAGAAGCCTAGAGATTTCGACAGAACAAATGAATTTTTAAATGGTGATGACTGGGGGTTAAACGCATCTATAAATAGAATGATAAGAGAGTAAAATTGCAGTTCATGTGAAGGGATAAAATAATTACAAATAGTGATGGGACAATTATTGCCGACAATCGATTTGTGGTCGTTCGAACTTCAACAATGTTACTTATTGATTAAGCTAGAGATGGGAGCAGTCGCAAACGACAGCTAATCCTTCGCCTTCTGTCAAGAAATAATAACCCTAATATGATCTAAAGATGTAAATATTGAAGGTACATTCACTGAACATGAAAACATTAATGTGTAACATGTAGTTTCTCAGATATAAACATTAATGGAAACTTAAACCCAAGTCAGTCAAGTGCAAAATGTAGGTCAAAGTGACCCAATTATCATCTGAAGCTGCAACACTCTCCAAGATGCATCCACTGACCAACGATGATTGATGCGCCACATGTAGTTTCTCAGATATGAACCGTAATGCAAACTTAAATGGTAGTCATTGAAGCAGATGGACCCAACTATCATCTGAAGCAGCATCACGCTCCAAGACGCAACCACTGACCAAAGATGATTGATTTGCCACATGTAGTTTCTAAGATATGAACCTCAACCCAAACTTTAACCTGAGTCAGAGAAGCATAAAATGTAGGTCAAAGTGACCCAATTATCATCTAAAGCAGCATCAGTCTCCAAGACGCACCCATTGATGTGTCACATGTAGTTTCTCAGATATGAGCCTTAATGCAAACTTTAACCTGAGTCATTGAAGCGTAAAATGTAGGTCAAAGTGACCCAATTATCATCTGAAGCAGCACCACTCTCCAAAACACATCCACTGACCAAAGATGATTGATGTGCTACATGTAGTTTCTCAGATATGAACCTTAACGCAAACTTTAACCTGAGTCATTGAAGTGTAAAATGTAGGTCAGAGTGACCCAATTATCATCTGAAGCAGCATCACTCTCCAAGACGCATCCACTGACCAAAGATGATTGATGTGC
>MJUU01029218.1:26880-38472 GCA_002080025.1 Modiolus philippinarum
TTTTTTGGAAGGGACCATCTAAGGACCATTGTGACTATGTTTGGTTATAATTTGACTGGTAGTTTCTGAGAAGAAGATCTTTGAATGTCTTTTCTATAGGGTCCAATGTTAAAACTATGTTCCCGCTGGCGGCCATCTTGGATTAGGTACCACTAGTAAACCTTTTTGGCTAATATAATCCATTTTTGGCTAATTTAACATTGAAACACCTAATAATTAGCCAATTTTCGTTAAATTAGACTTTGACAGTTATTTTAGCCAAATCCCATTATATTTCCCCATGTCCATATTGAATTAGACATTGTCACTGTAAAATTAGCCATGACCATGTTAAATTAGACCTTTTTGGGGTAAATTGAATACACATCACTATTTTTACCCATTCGGTTTAATAAAAAAAGGTCTAATTTAACCTGGACATGGCTAATTTTACAGTGACAAGTCTAATTTAAAAGGGACAAGGATAATATTACAAGAATTGGCTAAAAATTAGGCGTTTTCTGTTAAATTAGACAAAAACGGATTATATTAGCCAAAAAGGTGTACTAGTGTACGGACCTGTCGGATACCTTTTTTAGAAGGGACCATCTAAGGACCATTGTCACTAAGTTTGGTTATAATTGGACTGGTAGTTTCTAAGAAGATCTTCGAATGTCTTTTCCATAGGGTCCAATATTAAAACTATATTCCCTGCTGGCGGCCATCTTGGATGAGGTACGGACCTGCCGGATACCTTTTTTGGAAGGGACCATCTAAGGACCATTGTGACTAAGTTAGGTTATCATTGCACTGGTAGTTTCTAAGATCTTTGAATGTCGTTTCCATAGGGTCCAATGTTATGTGGCCTGCTGGCGGCCATCTTGGATTAGGTACGGCCCTGTCAGATACCTTTATTGGAAGGGACCATCTAAGGACCATTGTGACTATGTTTGGTTATAATTTGACTGGTAGTTTCTGAGAAGAAGATCTTTGAATGTCTTTTCCATAGGGTCCAATGTTAAAACTATGTTCCCTGCTGGCAGCCATCTTGGATAAGGTACGGACCTGCTGGATACCTTTTTTGGAAGGGACCATCTAAGGACCATTGTGACTAAGTTTGGTTATAATTGGACCGGTAGTTTCTGAGAAGAAGATGTTTGAATATGTTTACCCATAGGGTCCAATGTTAAAACTATGTTCCCCACTGGCGGCCATCTTGGATTAGGTACGGATCTGCTGGATGCCTTTTTTGGAAGGCACCACCTAAGGACCATTGTGACTAAGTTTGGTTATAATTGGACTGGTAGTTTCTGAGAAGAAGATCTTTGAATGTGTTTACCCATAGGTCCAATGTTAAAACTATGTTCCCCGCTGGCGGCCATCTTGGATAAATTAGGTACGGAACTGTCGGATACCTTTTTTGGAAGGGACCATCTAAGGACCATTATGACTAAGTTTGGTTATAATTGGACTGGTAGTTTCTGAGAAAAAGATCTTTGAATGTCTTTTCCATAGGGTCCAATGTTAAAACTATGTTCCCCGCTGGCAGCCATCTGGGATTAGGTACGGACCTGCCGGATCAGGGGTTAATCCCACCTTCTGTACCCAGGGTCCTGTGCCTTTTAAATTGGGAAAATTCACGCGATTTGTTCAAAATTGGGAAAAAAAGTAGTCAGTAAAATATTTGATTTGTATAATGTGCTTTCTTTTTTGACTCTCTCTTTTACGGCAAAGCTTTTTCAAAGTCATCATGTATGAATAAAGAAATCACATTATCAAGCTTACTTAGTTTAAGTGCAAACTTTTCAATTCTAGAAATTTTTATAATTTTTAGAAATGTCAACTAGCTGTCTCATCACATAGATGGGTTTTACTGACAGTGCCAGTTAATTGAAAAATCCAAACTCTGAAGTCCCACGGTCACTCATTGATGACTGAAGTTTAACGTACGTAGTGAGTGAAACAATCAGTTCGTTTCACTCACTTTGTTAGGAAAAATTACTAAAACGGCTTTTATTGCTGAAATTTCTGTGCCTTGATAAAGTTATGAATCCATTGGGTGCCAATTTTGTCTCGATGAATAAAAGAGGAATAATCAATCTGGTACCCAATACCCAATACGAAACCAAGCGTAAAACAAACCGGAAATGTAGGAACCAGAGCATACGTTCGCCATTTCTCTTGAGCTTTCATTACCGCGGTATCAGGTGACTGGTTTACCGAAAACTGACGGTTGCCAGTCTATTTTACATGTAAACAAAACGTGAAACTACCACTTTGTAACGACGTTGTTGGACATAAACAAAATTGGGAATTTTATATCTTGATATTGGGAAAAATTAGGTTTTTTGCCCATTGGGAATGGGGCCGAAATTCGGCCCCTAAATGCACTATAGATTAGGCCCTGCGGATACCTTTTTTTGGAAGGGACCATCTAAAGACCATTGTGACTAAGTTTGGTTATAATTGGACTGGTAGTTTCTGAGAAGATCTTTGAATGTCTTTTCCATAGGTTCCAATGTTAAAACTATGTTCCCCGTTGGCGGTCATCTTGGATGAGGTATGGACCTGCCAGATACCTTTCCTAAAGGGGACCACCCAAGGACTATTGTGATCAAATTTGGTTCCGATTGGCCCAGTGGTTTCAGAGGAGAAGATCTTTGAATGAAAAGTTTACGCCGGACGAATGGACGACGGACGCCAAGTGATGGCAAAAGCTCACCCTGGCATAGCCAGGTAAGCTAAAAGATAATAATCGATTATTGCCAACATTGCTGAAAAAAAATATTCTGGCATGTTGATTTCAACAACCGCTAGCTTTATTCATCAAAATATTAATGAGAAATTGCAATAAACACACAAAATTCTGTTTTCTCTTCATCATGTTCAAGGGGACAGTTTTTATCTGCACTGAAGAGACATAAGTTGTCAAAATGCGCATATGCAGAATCAATAATAACAGCAACTTCGGTATTATTTTATTTATTATAGTATTGGAAAAAGCAGCATTAAAGAAGATCTTATAGTAATCGATTATTAATAGATTGCAGTTGTTTGATTTATTCCGTTAATCGAATTTTTTCCCCGATTCTCCATCCCTTATTACCACCATAGTGATACCTTAGAACCCATGATAACCAGTGTTGGTGCTAGAAGGTCGCCACGTCGCCAGATGCGAATTGAAATCTTGAGTGGCGAAGAAAGTTTCATCTTCATACTCCACATTGGCGAATTGAAAAAAAATAGGTGTTTTGAAAGCATAAAGTTAAAACCTTATATGGTTAGTGCATAGATGGTTTGATTTCAATAACCGCTAGCTTTATTCATCAAAATATAAGAGAGAAACTTTAGAAATCCATGCAAACACCTCCGTTTGGTGAAAAAGAAAACAAACTTTCTCACTTCCGGTTTGTCTAAATACCGCAAAATTACAAATATGTCCAAATACCGCAAAGTACCTAAAATACCAAATACCAAAAAGAAGAACATGTAGAATGTCCAAATACTGAAAACAAAGTTGCCTTTTGTATAGACTAGATAGAACACTTAAAGTATCACTGTCATTACTGAAAACAAGGTTTATAATTGTCAATGAAAACAAATTGTTTTCCAATGAGTTCAAGTTGATTATTACACAAAAATGCACAGGTGACATCTGATTAAAATTACTGTGGAACTTTTTTCTATAGCCATTGAAAGATTTGGAAATTATTTTTGTATACAGCAAGATGTTTTATAAAGACATTCAAAAACAAAATGAATAATTGAAACCATACATGCCATACCATGTCAAATAAAATAGAATCATGTGTAACAAAATTCCAGCATTCAAAGCAGATTGACCTAACGTAACCATTACTGACTTAAGCTACCTTAGAGAAAGGGTATGAAGATACAGAAGAAAAAAACAATCTTCATTGCTAAGATACTATGAGAAGATAAATGAATTAAAAGGAAAAACATATTGAAAGGAAATATTTTATGTAATTATTTTTAGTGGCTAAAGATTTTTGAATGTGGCTAATGAAAATCTTGGGGTATTAGCCACAGTGGCTAATGCAAAATTTTTCCTACCGCCAACACTGATAACATAGGGAGTATATACCTTCACTCATACCAAATTTCTATGTAATGTCTCTCAAATGAATCCTGTCAGGCAGACTGGAGATTTTTGCACAAAAAAAATATTAGACAGAAGTGACGGACAGACAACTCGCACAGCCCAGGTTCAGTTGGACTGCCAGCATTTCATACAAATACAATAAATCTGGTTTATCCTCTTATTAGACAGGATGACAGACAGACAACTTGCAGAGGGGGGGTTCAGTAGGACTGTTCATTAGCATTTAATTCAAATTCAATACATCTGGTTTATCCTCTATTTCCATACCCAAAAGTATCAACAATCCATATCTTTGTCTAAAAACATTGAAATCAAAATTTTTCATATGCACATCTTTGATGTTCTTGCAATTGATATACAAAATAAAAACTTCCTTGCATTAAAACTGTACACAGTTTCATAGACATAGCATGTACAACCCCCCCCCCCACACACACACACACACTGCAAATGGACACACAGATGAGGAAAACAAAACACACCATCCACTACAATTAGAACACCCCACATATCTTCCCTCACTTTGTTGTACCAAGGATGTATAATGAGGATAAGAATCTCGTGATAATTTGGACTTTTTCAGTAATTGTGCCACATTATACTTGCTCACCTGCATCAGACACGAGGACCCGCATTAAAAAAATGTGTTCAACGGAACAAAAACAAAGCCACAGACTCTGCAAACTCAGAAACCATCTTATGGCATATGGTTATAAAGACCAAAATATCTCTACATCTTTTGAGAAGGTAAAACATATCTACAGAGCTATTCTGCTAGAGTACAAAGAAAAAAAATACATCAGAACGGATCCCCCATCCAGACCTACATTGTAAAGCCGATCCCAAGAGTTCTACACAAACACTGGAACCTGATAGAGAATGATCCATGCTTGACCAAAATTTTGAAAGCTCCACCATTAACATTTTTTCGCAGGCCAAAAATATAAAAGACATTACAAAAACAGGAAAACAGCAAACACCTGTTTCAGCTAAAATATCTCAAAAGCCTAAATCCACAATAGGAGGCTACAGGCCTTGTGGTAGAAGTAACTGCTTTTTGCAGAGCTGCTAATACCCAAAACACATTTACCAGCACTGTTACTGGACAACAATACACCATTTATGCGGACTCAAATTGTAAATCAAAAAACACTGTTTATGTCCTCACATGCCAGTCTTGTAAATTACAGTATGTTGGGGAATAGGGGAACAACTTCAACAAACTGTTCAACAATCACCATTCATTCAGTGTGAAAGAAAGGGACTGTCCTCTTACCGCTGACATGATTTTGTACAAATATAAAATAATAGGAAATGCTCCCTAAAAATAGGAAAGAGGGGGGCAAAAAAAGTAAAAATAAAGCTTACAATGAGAATAATCCAAAGAAAAAATCCCATCAAAATCTGATGAAAATCAAGGATTTCTTATATTTCTTATAATTGCAATTTTGACCCCTCTTACCCCTTATAGCTCGGAAATATGAGCTGCGCCAAATCCATTGAATACTACTTATAGCTTACAATGAGAGGAAAGCAAGGAATAAAATCCCATCAAAATCTAATGAAAAATAAAGATTTCACATATTTGTAATAATTGCAATTTTGGCCCCTTTGACCCCTTAAAGCCCAGAAGCGGTAATAGATACATCAAATCTGTTGACATACTACTGAAAGCTTGCATTGAGAGGAATCCAAAGAAAAAAATCTCATTAAAATCTGATCTAAAATATAACATTTCACATATTTCTAAAAATTGCCATTCTGGTCCCTTTGACCCCTTATAGCTCAGAAATGGAAAGAGCTACAACAAATCTGTTGCCATACTGCTGAAAGCTTACATTGAGAAGAAACTAAAGAAAAAAATCCCATTGAAATCTGATGAAAAATAAAAATTTTAGGTAATCCGTATGTTTGCAATTTTGGTACTGTTGGGCCCCTCGATCATAGCTTTAACAAATGTCTTTGGTACAGTGTGTCGCTGGTCTCTCCGACATAAATAAAACCATTACACCTTTTACAGGAAAGGGTATTTAGAGTAAAGAATTATGTAAACTGTACTACAGCAAACATGGTATATGCTTTATTTTGTAAAAGGTGTAATGGTTTTATTTATGTCGGAGAGACCAGCGACACACTGTACCAAAGACATTTGTTAAACCTTTCGCTAATTAGAAGACAAAAACCCAATCCCGTTGTATTACATTTTAATTCAGTTAATCATTCAGTTAAAGATTATGAGATAGTTGCACTTGAAAAAATCTGTGGTGATGATATATACAAACGATAGAAAATTTATGGATAAAAAAATTACGCACATACAAGCCGCATGGAATAAATACAAAAATGTGACATAAATTTAATTGCAAATTGTGACGTTCCCCATTTTAATTGTAATTGTGGTTACTATAGCATAATAAAGTTCCGCTGATGAAGGCAGTCTTGCCCGACCGAAAGGTCCGGATGTAAAATGAAGAGATTTT
This sequence comes from Modiolus philippinarum, assembly GCA_002080025.1. Taxonomy (NCBI): domain Eukaryota; kingdom Metazoa; phylum Mollusca; class Bivalvia; order Mytilida; family Modiolidae; genus Modiolus; species Modiolus philippinarum. The sequence continues at coordinate 33,463 of MJUU01029218.1, forward strand.
ATTTATATATATATATATATATATTTATATTGTATTGTGCTCTGTTGGTCTTTGTGAAACTAAATAATAGGATGTATGTTTTGATGTTATTGCAGGCTTTCAGAAAGTTGAAAAATTCTGCCGGTCATTTGGTCCGACAAGCAATAAAAAGTTGCCGGACCGAAAGTGAACTTGCCGGACCATTATGACGAAAATCCGGAAAAAAATCGTGTTTTCTCCATTCCGGTTCTGATGTACAAAATCGGAAGTCAGCCCTTTGCGATTTCGTAGTCAAAATTGGATAAAGCTTGTATTCTAAAGCAAAAATTTAATAAAGAAAGCAAGGAATGGTATACTTTAAAGACCGGTTGAAACATTTTCTATTGACATGCAAATAAACAGAGGTAACAACCAATGGACAGATGAAATCTCTTGCCGGTCCTCTGGTCTGACACAGATGATTATTTGCCGGTCCACTCCAGACTCAAAAATGCCGGTCAGGACCGATGGACCGGCACATTTCGGAAAGCCTGTTATTGCCCCCTGTGGGTCCTTGATTGGTCTAATAAAATTTAATTATTCATATTATCAGTCAGGGGTCCCACTGCATAAAGTAAAAACTTTTCACCAGCTTAGGTTAATTATTTTTACTTAAAGAAGTAAATAAAATCAGGATAAAATTTATTTACTTGTACAAGTAAATTTAGATAAAGTGCAGAGGTTTTCTCCCTTCAGTGTCTCATTATATAAATTTTCATAGCATAATTAATAATTTTTTATGAAAGTTTCATTTCTTATCTTATCTTTTAAGTAAAAATTGATGAGGGGCACAATGTTTTTCTTGAGGCGCAAGCTAGCCAAAGATTAGTCCTTTGGGACTTTTAACAGCTGTTAATATTGAATTAAGTGGTCTACAACTTGCATCATTATCACATCAAGATTTATCACATGATGATGCTTGTAATTTGGTTTCATGTGGTCTGATAAGGTGAATAGTGAGCCTGTAATAGGGAAAGCCCATTTTGGAATAAATATACTGCATATTTCAAAGCTTACTTGTATAAGTAAAAAGTTTTTACTGGTCGAGGTAAACATAATTTTTACTGCTTCAGGTAAATAAAATTGACTTTAGTAAGTGAAATGGTTTCACTTTATCCAGTTGGATCTCTGACTGATTATGAGGCATCCTGAGATTTTTAAATATTGGAAAGCTCTCTTGAAAGCATTAAAACAAGGTAAATACACGTATAATAATGATTACACAAAAATTGTTCTGTGAGTACAGTACTGTAAATGTTAAAATTTAAGAAAATATTAATTCTGTGAATTACTTTTAAAACCTTTAGGCCCATATCGTGGTGCATTTTTAGCAATACAAACTGGAAAATACATAAAAATCAACTAAAATGTTTTGATTACAAATTTCATGTGTATTGAAGAAAGTACTTGCTGTAATCACATGGTAATGAAACTAAATTTACTCGATGGATGTTTAAGCTTTTCAGCTTTTGGGAAAGCATAATTCTTTTAAAATCCATATAAAACTTTTTAAGTAGATAGCTCAAGAGAGAATGCATATCAAAGGCCTTGCTACAGATGTATAGATTTTAAATTGCAATATGGATTGTGTACGAGTTTTCTTTCCTTCTAAATATACGTCCTTGGTTGTACCCATTTATCAGACACATATGCCCAATACAATCCAGTTCTTACCATTCTGTTTATTTGCTTCATCATGAGCATCTTCATCAGGTTCCATAGCAACATCTTTCGGTTTAACTGGCGAATCACCAGGTGGAGTGGTAACAGCGGCCCTATAGAGAACATATATAGGAATGTTTCAAGTACATAAAGAATGAAGTATACAAAGTGATTTTAAGCACATATTAATAAATAGGCATATATACTGTTTTATTGAATATTCACATACTGCCAACCAAACTCCTAAGAGTAAGTGTTTGAATCCTATGGTATAAGGTTAGAGATAGGGTTCGACTCGAGTTAGATTTAGAATTTAAAGCTTGGTAAATTACAAAAAGGGTGTCATCAGCTGGCAACCGTATGCCAGAAGGACAATAAGGTATGTCATATCAGCCCACTGATGGATCTCTCCAGGTACGTGGGTACTGCAGCTTCACTAAAACTGACTACCAAGATGTAGCTAAAATACTAATGAAAGTGGCAAAAAACCTCAAGCTCATACAAACTGCTGTAACGGCTTTAATGAGGGGTATGATTGGGGGTCTCATCACGAATCACAAACAAATTATTCGGACCAATCACAGTTCACGGGAAAATTCATTTTGACAATCACAGATCGAACAATGTTCTAATAACAATTCACGACAAATTAATGAAATGGAAAACGAATCACGGTGTATTGAAATCCCCGATCACGTAGAACGAAATAAACCCATCGGCGTCCTCTTTAATTTAGCCTAAAAATGGGACAGGAATCAGGAATCCAATATTATTGGCAATAAGTGATCTAAAGCCCAAATTTGGCAAAAAACAGTGGAGGGATCACTGATAAATTCCGGATTCGTTAATTCCAATGAAATATATACTCTTACAAAAATAACTTACATGTTTCGGAAAAATGGCGAAAGCCGGTGATCTTGCTGCTGCTCCGTCGAGTTTATGTTCTTCTATTGTCTTACAGGCAAATTAAATGGTCTCGACTCTAGACAACAACCTCTCTTAGAATTCTATCAGATGGTAGATTGATTGATAATAATAGTTGGGAATCTGAGTGTCTGGCTTGCCGCCTGCTAAGCAGATGTAGCTACTTGTTTACATAACTTCATTCCCGCCAAATTTCCTACAGGGGGCGTTAGTTAGTGAAGACTGTATCCCGTTTTCAATAGTTATAGTATGCTGTAACATTGATAATTTGGTACCAGTACAGTATACCGGAAGTAGCATTAGCTATTCGTTAAAAAAGAGGCCCTGATGAGCCTCCACCGCTCACCTGGACAATAGCCTTATATACAATGTCAAAATTATGAGTGTGTAGGCGCGGATCCAGGAAATTTTAATTTGAATCAAAGTACTGAAGTACTGTTTAGTCTGATTTACGCCTTAATTTCGAAAAAAGATAATCTAAAATTATTTACGGGAAAAAACAGCATATGGCAAAATGAAGGTCAGTTTGCTAATTTGCATACGACCGCCATATTAAAACAATATGGCCGACTTTATTGTAATACAATATTAAGGGCTTGATGATAAAAAATCAAATTTTACTCAATAAATTATTTGTGGGCAATTTCTCTTTACTTTAATTTACCCCTACACCGGTTTTGAATTCTTGGTGCAAATTTAGCGTTTGAACTTTATAAACTGGAGGTTCCTAGCAATATTCTTAAAAAGAAGCATTTTCCTTTATATTCCTAACTGAATTTTGTCAATAATCTGAAATTTGGAGGCCGTTCCTTGACAAACGAGCCATTAAATGCAAACTCTCTTTTCCTGTGATGCCACTTCCGGATAAAAAGTTCCGGTGAATATACTTGGTTTTTAGTTCTGTTTCGATTTGTAGGTTCCTGAAAGCCACAAAAAAACGTGCTTTTTATATTTTCTTACCATGGCGCCATTTTCTTTGCGTGAAGTAGGGAACCAAAGTCTAAATACAAACCCATTCCATCAACAGAATCTTGTCTTGTCGTCTGCACCGGTGTGTTCTAGTTTTGTAAACAAGCGATCATGTGATCATCTATGGAATGTGAGGTACCAATAGGGTAGAAAGTCAACATTTACAAATGTGTGTTGAGCCGGGATGTTTAGGCCTTCGGAAATTGATTCTAAAATTATGTAGTGTGACGTCATCGACGTCATGAATGATTCATTACCTCGTGAATAAAAAAGTGACCCTGATTTTGCCATATGGACTAAATAGAAAATGTTGAAGGTATAGAAGATGAAGAAAAATAAAAGCGTTGTTGCATTTGGTTAATTTTACCATGTATCTGTAGGAATTTTGTCTCCTGTACATTCAGTCGTTGACAATATCCATTATTTTTTCTTAAAGTGTGGAGTTCTTATAAAGATCTCCATTGATTGAGTTGTATGCTCTCTTGTTTTCTTCAGTTAAAATTTTCAAAATTTTTCATTTTGGCTTTCATATTTTCTTTAAAAAATCAAACTTTTTTCACCATCCTTATTTATAATGCACTCATCTCCCCATTTTATTTGACAAGTCATCTTACAACCAACTCATGACTATCCTGTGGTCGTGGTGGTGTGTATTTCGAATTGTCTTTTGGCCCCTCTTTTGGGCAATGGATGACAGTGTTTTTAAGAGTACTTTGCCTGATCTCTTATGTCTGATCCCGCATCCATTGATGTTGACAAACTTGGACGTAGCGTTGTTCGACGTCCATCAAGTGAATTCTGCCCAAGCCAATGCAACTAGTGCTAGGGTCCGTCTCAAATGTACTATTAGATATTAGTGTTTTCTCATTGTTGAAAGCCTCATATATTTTTGCGTCTAGCAAATGGGTATGACAAACGCACATCTCTTGGTAGTGGTTTAGTTAGTACTCTAGTTTATTGCAAGGTTATATTCTTTACCGTTGAAAGCTGCCCAGTGTCTAGTGTCGGTCAAACTGGTTGATTATAGTACATCGACAAATATCATTGATAATACGGGGAATATATATGGAATATAGGACATTTTGTTTTTGATACGGACTTTATCACGGCCAGTATCAAGTGAGCCCGTTAGGGCGAGCTTGATGCGTTACGCCGTGATAAAGTCCATATTTCTTATAATTCTTTTATCGGTAATTCACAAAATGATAAACAGACCTCTAAAATAAATTGAATTTAAACTGAAATTTCTATTCAAGCAAAGTTAATCTATTGCTTATTGCAATAATTTAAACGCATTCTTCATTCAACGTCTTATGCGTATGACCAAGACATATAGTACAAAACGTGACGTCAGCTTAGCAACCCGCACGTGACGCCTTCACAGTGACCTAATAATTTCGTGATAATGTCCAGTTCGGTGATACTGGAATAATCAGT
>MJUU01029219.1:15690-39985 GCA_002080025.1 Modiolus philippinarum
AAAAAAAAAAAAAAAAAAAAACGAAAACATAAACAAGGCAAAGGAGTTTTTACAGATAATCATTATTCATACTCCGAGACAAGAGGTCAAGCAGAATAAATCAGGTGAATGATATTTGCAAATACATGCCAAAATCGAAACAAAACTGAACATTGTATGAATAAATATGAATTAAATTACGAAAATTGAAATAAAATTATCTCATTTATTCCTATGAATAACGTTTAAGTGAAATAAATAGTTTAAATATTGAAATAATCATTAACTTCCATTCGTTAATTGTAGGTCTTAATTTACAAACTTTTACAGATCAATGGAAGATAACATGATATCCTACTTGCCAGCTGGAATATTTGACGACTTAATAAGCCTGATGGATTTGTAAGTATTAAGCATTGACCGTTTAGTAAATATCTTGTTTACCTCTAAAACATATTATCTGAGGATTATAAAGTTTCTATGATATTGTTTGAAGAGTCATATACATGAAATTTCGCATGATTTTTCACTGACGTCCAGTTGCCGATACATTAACGATGTCATCGATATCGTACTGTCGGTTACGTCATCACGATGTTGTAACGTTCCTGACGTCATCGTCTATTACACAACAACATAGTAAAAATGTCAATGTCGTTACGATGTTGCTCCATTATTGACATCAGCGCCCTTCTTTCAACGTCAAAGTTGTCGACATAGAGATGTACACATGTACAAATTTAATTCCGATTTTTACATCGTCATTTGTCACTGAATAGACATAAATTATTGAAATTGCCACATGAAGAAGCAAATTTCACAGTAAAGTTAGTATAGTTTTTGTTATTGATAAAAATTGCACCGATGCCTCTGCTGGTCGACTGTAAGTCCGTAAGGGCATTTACCAATCAAAAAGACAATCATTGATAAGGACAAAAAATACTTTTTGTTAACTTGCAACATCTATATTTAAGATATTTTTTTAAAGTATCAAACTCTTACATAGCTCTGTCCCTGGCTGATTCAGACACTAGATTCACAGAAACTTCGGTATTTGTTTTTAATAAGTTCGTTGACAACGCAATGTCGGTAATGTCGTAAAGACGTCTGTCCGTTTTTAATGACATGGAACTTAAGAGATTTCAGTATCATCAAGATCGTAACCCGATGCTGCCAGTATGGTCACAATCTCGTTGCATAGATAAGGATATTGTCATTTGTTGATGTCTACCTTGTCCATGTTGTCAACATCGACCAAAGAGAAATATAAGAAATGTTCTCAATATATCACTCTGTCATTGGCAATTTTGCCTTCGAGTAGAAAAAAAGGAGATTAAACATTGATGTTAGAGGAAAAACTCAAATACTGATGTATGATTTTAAAGTATATTCCTATATATGTTTATTGAATTACATTGCTATGATTAATAAATGGTTGGAATAAACTGTTCAAAGCCTCTCAATTTCATATTAAATATAGTATAATCGTTGTTATTACAGTCACATATTACCACATGGTGAAATCATTGTTATTACTGTCACATATTACCACATGGTGAAATCATTGTTATTACAGTCACACATTACCACATGGTGAAATCATTGTTATTACAGTCCCACATTACCAAATGGTAAAATCATTGTTATTACTGTCACACATTACCACATGGTGAAATTATTGTTATTACTGTCAAATATTACCACATGGTGAAATCATTGTAATTACTGTCACATATTACCACATGGTATAATTATTGTTATTACATTCACAAATTACCAAATGGTGAAATTATTGTTATTACAGTCACACATTACCACATGGTTAAATCATTGTTATAACTGTCACACATTACCACATGGTGAAATCATTGTTATTACTGTCACACATTACCACATGGTGAAATCATTGTTATTACAGTCACACATTACCACATGGTGAAATCATTGCTATCACTGTCATACATTACAACAAGGTGAAATCATTGGTATAAGAGTCACACATTACCACATGGTCAAATCATTGTTATTACTGTCACACATTACCAAATGGCTAAAGCATTGTTATTACAGTCACACATAACCACATGGTGTAATGACTGTTATATAGTCACACATTGCCAAATAGTATAATCATTGTCAATACAGTCACACATTATCACATAGTGAATTCATGGTTATTACAGTCACACATTACCACATGGTGAAATTATTGTTATTACTGTCACACATTACCGCATGGTGAAATTATTGTTATTACAGTCACACATTACCACATGGTGAACTCATTGTTATTACTGTCACACATTACCACATGGTGAAATCATGGTTATTACAGTCACACATTATCACATGATGAATTCATGGTTATTACAGTCACACATTACCACATTATGAAATCAATATTATTACTGTCACACATTACCGCATGGTGAAATCATTGTTATTACAGTCACACATTACCACATGTTGAAATCATAGTTATTAGCCACACGTTACCACATAGTATAATGATTGTTATAACAGTCCCACATTATCACATGGTATGATCATTTGTATTCAGTAACACTACCAAATTGTAAAATTATTTTCTATACAGAAATGTGTATTTGTATTCAAGTTCCAATAAATAATAGCCATAATGTCGACAATGTTAGTATTAGGTGTAATAATGAAGACATTGTCGTTCCGACATCGTCAATTTCGCATTGTCAACAATATTGGCGATGTTGATAAAATGTAAAAATTTGCACCGACATCGACAATGTTGTTCTAACAGACAACAAATAATATGTAGAAAAGATGTCGGCAATGTCGTCCAGATATCGTGAATATGATATGTTGACAACGTCGATGACGTTGACAAAATGTAAAAGATTAAGATAATGTCGTTTTGCAACGTCGGTATTTACTTATTCGTTACCACTGCTGGTGAACTGCTTGTCTACGAGAGTATTCACCAGCCCAGTAGTCAGTACTTCGTGCATACCTGAGAACCAATTTTTTTGGAAACTTGCAAAATATAAGTCAATGTTATCTAATATATATATTTCCCATTTTGTAAATTCAAAATTTCAAAATGTATTTTGAATTTACAAAATGGGAAATATAACATATATAAGATTTTTTTTGTAAATTTTGTTGAAACTAAGGAGTATCTAACTCCTTTGAAGTCGGTCCTTGGCTTATTGTGGCTTTCAGTTTTAATCTATTTGGTAATTTGTTCTATATCAATTTATACACATTTTTAAATTTATGGTTGATCAGATTTAATCTGCACTGAAGAGACACAAGTTATCAGAATGGCCATATACATACCTCGTTATTTTTAACCACTGGATCGTAACATCTGCTGGTGGACAATTAGTCCCCGACGATATTCATCTGCCCAGTAGTCCAATATCTGAACATGCTGAATTTCTGTTAATTTTGTTGAAAGTAAGGAGTATTTCCATTATGACATATTTAAGGTTATCGTCTTCAAAATGTTTAGATTTTTCTGCACTGAAGAGATATAAGTTGTCGAAATGTCCATATGCAAATATTAAATTTTCAGTAACATCGATATTTCGTTTAATACAGCCATGATAGAAATGGTGTCGATGTCGACAACCAATGATAAGTATAATTGATGTAAAATATGTTGTACCGATATTTTCAGAAACATGTAGTAATAGGTCGATGCGATGTAGCCCATAAAACAATCGCGATATAGACGATGTACACAACTTTTTATTCTAGACACAGATCGCCTGTGTTGTTCACTGGTCTTTTTCCAAAGCGTCCAACGTTTTATCTGATGTGGCCAATTTCAGTTGGTAAAGTTTCATCAACTCACAAAGCTTATTACATATCGACTTAATACATTAACTAGTGAGACACAAACTTTTCTAATAGTCTAATTTGCCAAATTTAAATGTGTGGGGTGGTCATCATCGACCTATGATCGGTTCTCATATATCACATTTGGTAGAGGGCCATCATGTTACAATTAATTCTTAATATCAAATAAATGCACATTTTTTTAGAATAAGCGATGTGAAATATTCTCTACGAGGTCCAACATTAAATTAAGATCTGCAGTGGCAGCTATTATTAATTGATGATCGATACAATTATCACATCTTGAACTGGATGACTATCTTCTTATCATGCCTGGTGATAACCAACTTGATGCATGAAGGGTCAAATGGTAAAATGAAATCTGCACTGTTGGCCATATAAGATTTTTGATCGATACTAAAATCATACATTTGTGTCACGACCATCATGCTACCGAAGGTAGTTTTTTTCTATTTATAGAAATCTTGATAATAACAAAATAACAAGAATGGACACAGGAGTATTTGACAACTTATCAAAACTGTTTCGTGTGTAAGTATGACATAACATTTTCCTTTACTATGTTTATCCTTGATTGCGAAATAATTTGTTGCAACTTATATTAATCCCTCCTGAGCTTGTAGATGCTAGATGAGCCTTCACAATGGCCACGTGAGCTCTACTCTTATCCTACTATATGAAGAGGACTGCAACATGCTAAAGGTGTTGCTCTGTCCTAACATGGGCCAACCTGTGCCTTTCGAAGGAATAGCAGTCATTCCTTTAGGCCATTCTCGCAAATCGTGTCAGGAAAGAGCCAGAAATTAGGTTCATGAAAAATTTTATTCCACCGTCGGGGATGGAACCACTGACCTATCGATTTTTCAGTCCGACGCATAACATCATCGGCTTTTTCTATATTTTTCATTTAGATCATATTGGGTATTTCTTCTCTATCATTTTTTAACATACTGTTAGTATTTGATTTGATGGTCTTCCAAACGTTTAGATTTTATCTGCACTGAAGAGACACAAGTTATCGAAATGCGCATATGCAGAAAATAAATTCACAGTTACTTCGGTATTTAGTTATTTGTAACCACTGGGTCGATGCCTCTGCTGGTGCACTGTTAGTCCCCGAGGGTATTCACCAGCCCAGTAGTCAGTATTTCGGTGCTGACCCGAAAGCCGATTTTATTTCGAGCCTTGCAATATCTAAATTTTTGAAAAATTGTTGAAAACTAAGGAGTATCTCCCTCATGCAAAGCTCTGTCCTTAGCTGATTTTGGCTTTTCATCTAGATCATATTGGGTATTTCTTCTCTATCAGTTTTTTTAACATACTGTTAGTATTTGATTTGATGGTGTTCAAAACGTTTAGATTTTATCTGCACTGAAGAGACACAAATTGTCGGAATGCGCATATGCAGAAAATAAATTCACAGTTTCTTCGGTATTTAGTTATTGGTAGATATGCTCTAAATAACTTCATAAACATAGACCAAGATTTTTCTTCTCTCAGTTGACAATTCTCCAAGTAATTATAAGTAATGCTCGTTGCTCGACAATTAGCATAGAATTCCGCTTAAACCGGTGCTAGGGGCCGTCTTGAACTTACTATGAGGTATGAGCAAAGCTCATTGTTGAAGGCCTCATGGTGACTTCAAGATGAGGAACAACAATAAATGTGTTGTTCCTTTGCTTGTTTTTACCATGTATATGTAGAGACTTTGTCTCAATTATTTACTCCATATCCTTTTATTCACCATTTACTATGAGGTATGAGCAAAGCTCATTGTTGAAGGCCTCATGGTGACTTCAAGATGAAGAACAACAATACAAGCGTTGTTCCTTTGCTTGTTTTACCATGTATTTATAGAGACTGTCTCATGTGCATTTACTCCTTATCCTTTCATTCACCATCTCCATTCTGCCATAATTTTGAGTTTTAATCTTGGCATTGACTGATTTTGTTTGTTTTGCCTCACCTCACGGTAACTAATAAAGTGTTCCTGTTATAATCTCTATACCTTCATGGTCGTTTATAACATTTTGTATTTTCTCTCTTGAACTCGTATGTCATCGAGCAATTAGGAAAGAATTGCAATTGAAAATGCTTCTGGTAAAAATATGACACTTTGGAATAATGAAGTGGACATCATACAATGATATATATGATATATAAAGATGCAGTTTGACTAATTTTCCTAGCTGAAAAAAGTCAAAATTTGACAAGAATGGCTTTTCCTAAATTTCATATAGTTGTGGTTTTATTACTCCACACATTTATATGCCAATAGCCCTCTCATTAGGCAGGTTTGCCAAAAAAAAAAAAAAAAAATTGGTTTAACCCACCATTTTTTTTTTGAATTGCATGTACATGTCAGGAAAATTGTCAATTTTCCTGTGATTTTGCACCAAGTATGCCTTTTTATCATTTAGATTTCGACAAATGACAATTCTGATTGTTGCTGATAAGAGGTTACTTCTTGAAACACGTGTAGAGTGTAACGAAATTAACTGTTTTGATGCAACTTCGGGTATTTTTTGTGTTTTGAACCATTGGGTCGATGTCACTGCTGGTGGACAAGAGGTCCCCGAGGGTATTTACTGTTTTTATCTAGATTCTAACCACTCACTCAGAAATACTGAGGCTTCATTCCGTGTATTGCACTCGTTAGATGTCCTTTATACTGGATTTGGCTTCTCATCCGATATTTTTTGGAAATGAGTACTTTTTTTGGACTACTTTCGGAATATGGCTTTCCATATTATATGATTTTAATGCTGCTGATGAAAAGTTACTCCTTGAAACACGTGTACAGCATAACTAAATTAACTGTTTTGATGCAACTTCGGTATTTTTTAGTATTTTGAAGCATTGGGCCGATGCTACTGCTGATGGACCAGAGGTCACTGAGGGTATTCTCAATAGTCAGACTTGTCTGACAGGAAAATTTCACCTTGCGTGCTAGAGAAGTTTCCTGTTTTAATCAAAATACTAACCACTAAAAATACTTGGGCTTCATTCCGTGTATTGCACTCAGCAGATGTCCTTGGAACTGGATTTGGCTTCCTTATTTTATATTTTTGGAAATTAGTAGATCTTTTTGGACTACTTTTCGAATATGACTTTCCAAATTATGGCATTATTTGATTTTAATGCTGCTGATGAAAGGCTACTCCATTGAAACGCGCGTACAACATAACGAAATTAATGCAATTTATATTTTATATTTGCATTTTGAGCAATAAATTTCGTGGCCTCTTTTATTTTGAATTCTTTCTATAATAAATGATATTGTTGCATGACTATTAAGTTGCAATTTTGACCTACGACCTTTTGCTTTAAAACTTAATCTGCTTTTCTGCATACTTATTTTCACGGATACTTTATTTCGCGTTTTCTCCCTACTTGTTAACTTTGCAGCGAATAATATGTGCGATTTTTTGTTTCTGTTGATATAATTCTATATGGATAAAAATTTGTGACGATTTTTTCGCTATATTTGTACACTCATGAGGCTTGTTTAGGGTAAATTGGGATACGGGATATTTGCCACTTTTGTTAATGGGATATGGGATATTTGAGACAAAAAATACTGGGATATGGGATACTTTGACTATGGAAAACGGGATATTTCAATAATTAATGGGATATCTTCAATTTTCAAAGAGATATTTTCGTCCAGACTCACTGGGATATGGGATATTGAGACCCCCCCTAAACAAACCTCACTCATGAAGATCGCAAAAATAAATTGCTCGCGAAAATTAGTTGATTAACAGTATTTTAGTTTGGTGTTGCAAAGTGGACGTGTGGTATACCGAATATCAAAGTCCCATAATCCATTTGACAAATACAACTATAAGAATTGACATATACCATAATCACGTGACCTCCTCGACAGGGTAAACATAGGATACATGCATCACCGATCACGTGAATAAATCATATGTGTAAGTCAAATCGAAACCAGGTAAAAATCAAGTTGATAGTAAATTAAAATGAAACGACTCAATGTTAGACCGATGTTATCAAACACATGGCAAAGTTTGAACTCCAATTAAATCTGCCATCGAGAATTCCGAATGATATGCCTCGTCAATGTTATAGATTTAAGTAAAAAAAATGGCAGATCCTTGAAAACTGAAAACTGGTCGACCTGACCAGGTTTATAAAGGTTGAACATTTCAAAATATAGCAGGTTTTAGACAAGGTTCTTGTGCTATTAAAATCATGGTATAAACTACATGCATGACATTAACGAATCAACGTGGAAAAATGATGTAAATTGAGGCTTAGAAAAGTAAAGTTTTCTTTTAGATATACAATACAAGTTATTATACTTCTTTTGATGAATGATCAAAGCGTTGCGATCAAGGATCACAACCTTGCGATCAAAATTGACATTCTTGCGATCAAGGATTGCGACCTTGTGATCAAGGATAACAATCTTGCGATCAATGATTACATAGATTTATGATCATTAATCACGTATACTTGTTTGATCAATGATCACAAGAAAAAACAAGAGGCCAATGGCCACGTAGCTGGATGGGCAAAGGTATTTAGTATTGAAATAATAAGCCACAACCACAGTTTGCAATGGGATTTGATCATATAAAGTCTTCACACTCAATATAGTTCATGGTCAGATTACCCATGACAGAAAATGTAATGATTTGTAAGTTTTGGTTAAAGCTATTTTTTCAAACAGTTCACTGTATGATTAACAATTGCAAATACTCGCCAAATCGCATCATAAACCTGTCAATCCTTTAAAGTAGTTAATACTTAGGAGAGTGGACCCCTGCCAGACTGCAAAAGTTTATTGTATTTTGTCTTTTCTTTTTATGTTATGTATTTTTATTTGTATTTTCGTTCATACCACCAGCCGTCTTGGGCATAAATGTGCATTAAAGAATAAATATTGATTATTATTTTATATCATCTGATGCGTTTACACAAATTTGTTGTGAAATATTTGACATCATCAATTATGTCACTCTGACCTTTGTTGTAGAAAAATAGTTAGTTAAAAATAAACAACCGCTCGGATCGTCATACTTTTCATTTATCAAGATCTTATTAAAAGATTAGAAATCATCAAGTGCAGACGTAAACATACTTTCACGTGAATATTCTTCCGAGAGTAAAATCAGTAAAAGCTTAACGACCTTTAACGGTATGAAATAAATATCTAATCTTACAAAATCATTTCTCACTAATATAATGTGATAAAAAAGAGATGATTTGAAACAATGTGATATTTTTTGCCAGTTATCATATTAGAAACATTCACCTGTCGCTGAAATTACACATACTTTCCCTTGATAAATTTATACCACGTGCATTGTAGACGATTGACAAATTATAATCTAATGAAAGTGATAAACACACAAAGATTGACACAACCAAGGCGGAGCGAACCAAAAAATACAAATTAATTAATTAAAAATCAGTATCGTATCCAAATGTTCTGAAAATCAATAGGGTTCTGTATAATGCCAAGCCGACATGGAATCTCAAAATTTGTGACATAACTTGCATTCTTGCGAAAGTTATCGTTTATACATCAACTTTAAAATCAGGTGATCCCTATAGCTTGATGGGCTCCGCCCATCCAGCTAAAAATCATTGATTGCAATCATTGACTGCAAACGGATAAGTTAGGGATGACAAAATCTGCCAACTTGAAATTTCAGAGTACTGTACATTATTAACATGCCCTAATTTACACATTTTGATTTTGTCAAAGTTTTGTGAAATTTATTTAAACGAGTGTTTATGTAAGGATGATACAAATGCATTAAATATTACAAAACAACTGAAGTAAAATACCGAAGGAACAAAAATCGAAGTCCAAAAACATTGCCAAAACGAGGACACGGAAAACAATGACGTTAGCCACAGAAAACAATGACGTTAGACAGATACAAAGCACAGAAATAGAAATGACAACATTCAAAACAAAGGCACTCACAGTGTAAACTCCATTGAAACTGAGAGTGACATCAGGTGCTCCGGAAGCAAAAAGAAGACAATAATATACAAATATGGCGTTAAATTGAGGGTAAAATCCATAATTATGACTTATGAAAAGGTTATTTTTCCAAGGTCTGAAGGACCGAGGTTAAATATCATTTTCAAAATTAAATGATAATGGATATTATCTTGAGTCAATGTCCTAATTGTACTGAACTAAAACTAGAAAAGTATATTTGATGACATCATTATCCAATTCACTTGAAAAATGTCTAACCAAACCAAAATGAATGACTTTCATAACGGACAATGAGCTACTTTCTTCTGTTTCAAAAGGTAATACCCCCTGCCTAGAAAACATCATATATGAGCTATCATATCGGAGAAATTTGATAGTTGACAAATGTTCCTGTGTATATGCGGTCCCTTTTACGGGCATCAACAGAAAAAAAGCGGTGTATTTTTGCCGATAACTATCGATTTTCGGGGATTTTATCTGTAGTAACATCATACTGCTGTACGAATATCTAGTATTTATTGTGTTTTTTTTCACTGGATTGCAATGTCCCTGTCAATGCTGCAACCGAACCAATTGGCAGCCATATTCATTTACGTTTACACTGGCGACAAGGGAAATAACTAGTTATTTTGTCGACTTTTAAAAGCGTGTCTTTTTCAGAATAGTTATTTTGCTTACGCGCTATTACGTTGTGAAAAAGTTATTACTCTAATATCTATCTTATTTTTACCATAGTTTCTATAGTAAAGTATTATAATCTAACTTACATAGGCTTTCAAAAGTTTACGCACAAAGTGATAGCGACCGACAAGATATTTGTAGTTTATTGCGTTATTATTGAACGCACAAATGGAATTGCAGAAAAGCAACACACCTTCCTTCGGTGCAAAAAGAATTTTTTTTATATACGTAAAATAAATTCAATTATCTAAATTTTGTAACTTTTGTAAATTTAGGTAAGGGGTATCTCCATCATGCAAAGCTTTGTACTCATGTGATTTTAGGTTTCCATTTAACTCATATTAGTTATTTGTTCTCTATCAATTATAGGCATCTCTGACTTTAAGACCTTCCAAATATCTCGATTTAATCTGCAATGAAGAGACAAAAGTTGTCGAAATGACCATATATAGTAAGTAAATTGTCAGTTAATTCGACATTAAGTTATTTGTTCTGTAGAGTATCCTCATGAAGATTAATTGTATCATAATAACTTTGTTCTTTTATCATTCAAAGGAAGAAGATGACCTGACATCTACCATTGAGGAGGACTTACTAAATATAGACACATTTAACAGAGACATGATACAATGTCAATGTAGAAACATTCCACCTTTGTCTTATGAGAATTTAATTTTTATATGAATCTGAGTTAACAATGCACTCATTCAAAGACGTATATCAAGGCCATACAAAGTTAATATATTGGTTTTCAGGTCATCCTTCATCTAGTCAAAAGCTTGAAAAAAGTTCACCATTTACCCTTTTTATTGGTTGTTCGATAAAATAAAAATAAAAATACCTCCCATACTACATTTTAGGTAGTTTTCACAATATAAAAAAACTCATCATTTTTTTGCAAATAAAAAAAAATCACCTCCCTTACTCTCCAGTTTCAATAACAAAACCAATTGATTGAATTTATATGGCTAAATAATTGCAGTTTTACATTTATCGTAAGACATTTTGTAATTACCGCAACTGCTAATTTTAAAGACGTTCTGAATTTATAAAAAGAACAACCTTTTATATCATGAAAAAAAAATTATTCTAATGTAATTTTTTGAAATAAAAGAGCATCTTAAATCATGTTTTTGTATTTATATTGAAATTATTCAACTTTTCAAAACCAGCTGTGTGGTATTATTTTGCAAAATAAAAAAAATAACTAAATAACTACTGTTAATTTAGTTTCTGAAGATGATCATTTCGACAACTTTTTTTTCCCATTGAAGAATGGGAGATTTCTTCTACGGGTCTTTAATATTTGGGGCCAATAAAATCGAGACTTTAAATAGACAGCCCATCAAGTGTTATAGGAATTGAATAAAAGACAGTAACATTGAAAACAGTCATTGTATATATAGATCAACGAACTTTATAATTTGTGTTGAAATTAAAAGATTTAAAGGTAAGCAAATACTTTTTAATGTTATAACAGTTACGGAACTAAAGACTCGATAGTATTGGAGAGTGTTGTGCGATAAATCTGTATCTCCCGGCTGATCACGATCTTGTTGACCGTTATCATGGTTATGGAATATCTATTTCCCAGATGACAACAGATCTTTCTCTTTGCGACTAAGTTTGTTTTTTCTCTACCGGATTTGACTTTAATATCGGAATTGACATGTTCAACATGGCGGATGTTTTATAAGAAGCAGGAGATGCTTACTAGTAGAAGATGCTGACTCTACTGGTGCACCTTATCTAACTTACAGTATAACCCGAAAATTTTGTCTGCAAGGACATCACAAGTTTCAATCAAACGAACAAGTATTTGTTATGAGAAGTAGAGGAGAAGTTAATACAATACTTTTGAAATAGATATAAAACAAAATATGTGTTGCGAAACAGCTCTAAAGGACAATAACAAAATAACGAGATACATGAGTATGTGAGCTGATCCAACGTCTGTACATTAAGGTCTCATCTTTTATTAAGTCTGAAACTACTGTCAAGTAGTTTTTTTGAATATTTGTATTGTCGTGTCCGTCGTTTGATATATAAATTTGGTGCTGTTTGAATATTTGTATATACGAAGCAATTTAAGCCCTTCGTTTGTTACTTATATATAGATTTTGTGCTCTGAACTTAAACAGCTTCATTATAAAATTTGAATTCAAAGTGAGTAGCTTGTACGCTATATACCCCCACTCAACGATTTGAAATCCACACTGAGTACTTTGTTTACTATAAACTCCAACACCAATAAACATATTTGACAGCTTCAGAAAAAGGATCCCAAATCAAACAAATAAGGTCTGTAGGTCTCGTTTAATTTAGAAACTTCTGGTGCCAAACGGTAATTCTCATCCATGAAATATTGAACCCACATAGAAAATGAACACCCCCATTTAATTGCATTTTGAACCATTCAGAAAAATCTTTTCATTTTATTCTATATCGTTAGCCATTATTGCTATGAAAAAGAAAAGAAATGGGGTAAATGTCAAGGAGATGTTGAATGTTGAAAATAGTTAAAACAACATAGTAGAATTTTCATAAAAAGTCGGCAACGTCCTAACAGTCAAGGATATTAAATTAGGTAGCTCTATTGTGCAGAATACGTAAATTTTTGTCTTCACTGTAGTTATGATAAAAGAGAGGAATATAACGATGAATATGAAATAAGCAATGAAGGGATATTGTCTAAAAGCAAATGAGACAAAATCGAATTTAAACACTTGGAAGACTATAACTCATATTTTTGGAAAGAATAAATAACTGTAAAAAGACCAAATATCAAAAATGCTCTAAATGAAAAGTCAAAACAATAAAATAAAAGCTATAAGCAAGGGAGATACCCCTTAGTTTCAATATAAATTCTCAAACATTTAGAATGAATGTTTTTCTCATAGTATCGTATTTCACTTAATCAGAGGACTAATAATTAGTTTGAGTTGATACATTCATATAAAAATTAATTTTCTCAGCGAACCAAAGTTTTTTTTATGTTTATGAATATCATCGTTTTTTCTTTGTCATTGATACACTTATTTCCTTACGTGTTTTCCAAATCAACCTGAGGACACATACTTCTTCCGGCAGAACTAAGGTTGATAAATCTGAGGTGTTCCAATCCATACCTCGGTGTCCTAATTTTATTTTGGTAAAACCAAAGTTACAAATTGACAAGCAAGGAATTTCATTGGACCTTCAGCATAATATTTGAGAGTGGAAAGAAACAGGTCCTTCTTTTCTGTAAAAGTGTGGACAGGAAAGGAAGTAGACAACGGCAATAGAATACCGAACGAACGAACAAAGGAGTAGAATTTACAAAGATCGAAGCCCAAAGACATGTGAAAAAAAGGAGGACACGGAAAACAATGACGTTAGACAGAAAAAAAAAACGATGACGTTAGACAGGTACAAAGCACAGGAATAAAAATCACAACATTCAAAACAAAACAGTGTTAACTCCAGTGAAACTGAGAGTGACATCAGGTGCCCCGAGAGGGTAAGCATTTCCTGCTCTGTTAACAGCACCCGTCACACTGTGAGTGAGTAAAACTAGGTAGTCAAATCCAGGAAGACGTGATATAGGTGAAAATGTTCACTTTCATTTGGGATACTGACACGTGATATCTTTCAATGATGTTATGGTGACGGCAAAAGAAATTAACATAGGTTTAACAAATCCCTGACTAAGCAGCTTTTGGGACAGTGTTTTTGCTCTGTTAAAGAAATTACTGTACAAACTGCACGCTCGACAGTAACGAATCAACTGTGAAAAGTACAGTCCATAGGCTGGAGAAGTTGGTATATTGGTATATTGCTGCTAAGAAAGGAAAAGTTCACATTTTGGAGATCAAAATCATCAAGCTTGTCATATAACTTACATTTCAAAGCCCAATCTTCATCAATATACGACAAAGAACTAAGAACGAAGCTGAAGTAGGTGTATCAGTTGTTTCTGTAATTTCAGGCTCATTGGGACAGATCGGATGTAAATATTCCTTAAAGTTATGATTATTAAGAGAAAGTACATCGTCTATGTAGCGGAAGCTGAATTAAAGGACTGGGCTTTATGTTTTGTTTTTTTTTTCGTGTAACTGCCCTGGTAAAACTTTGCCTTAGGGAAAAAAACTGAGAGTGACATCAGGTGCTCCGAGAGGGTAAGCATTTCCTGCTCTGTTAACAGCACCCGTCACACTGTGAGTGAGTAAAACTAGGAAAATCGGTAGTCAAATCCAGGAAGACGTGATATAGCTGAAAATGTTCACTTTCATTTGGGATACTGACACGTGATATCTTTCAATGATGTTATGGTGACGTCAAAAGAAATTAACATAGGTTTAACAAATCCCTGACTAAGCAGCTTTTGGGACAGTATTTTGCTCTGTTAAAGAAGTTGATGTACAAACTGCACGCTCGACAGTAACGAATCAACTGTGAAAAGTACACTCCATATGCCGGAGAAGTTGGTATATTGGTATATTGCTGCTAAGAAAGGAAAAGTTCACATTTGGGAGATCAAAATCATCAAGCTTGTCATATAACTTACATTTCAAACGCCCAATCTTCATCAATATACGACAAAGAACTAAGAACGAAGCTGAAGTAGGTGTATCAGTTGTTTCTGTAATTTCAAGCTGATTGGGACAGATCGGATGTAAATATTCCTTAAATTTATGATTATTAAGAGAAAGTACATCGTCTATGTAGCGGAAGCTAAATAAAGGAATGGGCTTTATGTTTTGTTTTTTTTTCGTGTAACTGCCCTTGTAAAACTTTGCCTTAGGGAAAAATATTAAAACAAATACCTGTCAGTTCCTGGATATCAAATATTCTTCGATACAAATTATCAAATGAATTTGTAGGATTGTATATTTAAATTCTTTTGTCCGAGTATTCAATATTTTACGAAAGGATATGGAGTAAATGAACATGAGACCATAACACATATGTTAACTCCAACTGCAAAAATTAAATGACCTGTATAGCCATTTCGGAAATTTATTCCTCATCAGCAGCACTAGAACCCAAACAAAGGAAATCCATAATTTCAAGAATGTTTAAAATGCACAAAACCAAACGAAATCCGAATAACTAGTAATATCAAATAGAGCAAAACTACGATGGAGAGAGTTGATCCTTAGGTTTTAGAATTTACAAATTTAGGTAATAGTAATTGAACGAGGTGTACACATGAGATATTATCTCATGTACAAGTACACCATATCTAAGAAAAATACAGAGCATACATCTCTACCACGGGGAATTGTTTTACCAACGCCACACTGCAATAAAAGACAAAGTCCTGTATTAAATATTTTACGAAAGGATATGAAGTAAATGAACATGAGACCATAACACATATGTTAACTCCAACTGCAATAATTTTAATTTTAATTTTGATAATTTCAAGCCTGTTTAATATGTGCTTTTTTGTTTGTGAAGATCCAGCCAATACTAATTTTTTGCTGGATTGCGATGTAAAATGGTTGGAACTGCTGTTATCTCTTATAGAAAAACTGATATAATGATGTTCTATCAAAACATGTTTTGAAACAAACTCCTACTCTAGTTCCATTTTTTCCCTGTGCTTTCAATGATTTGAATTGAATTGACGCAGAAATGGGCTTGGGGCCTATTGATTCAAATTACAAGCTGTATTGTACATGTTGTATGCAGAAATGTCTGACAAATTGCAACATATAAAAACATGACGGATAGAAAATAATATTGTAGCCTTTGTATTTATTATACCCCCGCTTCATAGTAGTGGGGGTATACTGGGTTTCCTCCGTTCGTTTGTCCGTTCGTCCGTCCGTAACCACATTTTTCTCAACAACTTCTTTACAAAATTAATTCATATTTTGGCAAAAGATTACTCATGATGGTCCGATGTGTATATATAGATTTCAAGGTTACCGCATAAGTACTTCCTGTTTGCCGAGACTTCAATTTTTTCTGAAACTGACAGAGGGATTCAATTGTTGTTATGCACAGATCTTTCTTATGGTCCAATCTATCGTGTATTCCGATTTCAAGGTAATGCCATAAGCCATTCCTGTTTTCCGAGACGTCATTGATTTTCATTGTTGTACAATAAATGGAATTTTTCGTCACAAGTTTTTCTGAAACTCTAGGTGGGATTCAATTGTTGTTTTGCACAGATCTTCCGTATGGTCCAACCTATCATTTATTCGGATTTCAAGGTTATGTTATAAGCACTTCCTGTTTGCCGAGACGTCATTGTTTTTCGTTGTTGTACAATTTATGGAATTTTTGTCACAATTTTTTTCTGAAAATGTAAGGCAGATTCAATTGTTGTGTAGACAGTTATCGTTGAACATGTTGGTTACTAGGATTATATCATTGTGTTTATACTTGTGTTGAGTCCACACTTGTACTGTGTCAACACCTGTATTGTGTCCCTATACAATTAAATTTGCACCTGCCACATTGATTCAGGGTTCAATGAGCGGGGGAATATCAGGCTGTCATTCGGCGCCAGCTCTTATTATCAACATAGCAACATTTTCCACCAATGCACAAAACAATCCATGGAATTGGAAATATATCCTATGATATATATACTGCAAGCCCAAAGATAAACACCCGTACCTTTCTCCTCAAAATTGCCATCCAAACATTGTACTTAGCGCATTTAATACATCCAGTCTTTAAATCTAATAAATCTCATTTGTCAGAACCAACTTAACAGAGACAATTTGGACACCTAAGACCCAATTAAAAACTAGAGGCAATACAGCCATCGGAAATATTTTCGCTAAAGCAAGATCAGTGAAAAGAAAAGAACTTCTGAAAAACAAGGAGAATAAGTCCGATAACAGAATCCCATTTGTTATAACATACCATCCTGCATTTCAAAAATGCATGTAATAAAAATTCACGAGGAGTTGGGGGAAAACCTTTAGTTTCAATGAGTCATCTGTTGTTGCCTCTAGAGAACCGAAAGTCTTTAATTCATATTTTGGCAAAAGATTACTCATGATGGTCCGATGTGTATATATAGATTTCAAGGTTACCGCATAAGTACTTCCTGTTTGCCGAGACTTCATTGTTTTTTTATAAGTGTACAGCATACGGAATTTTTCATCACAATTTTTTCTGAAACTGACAGAGGGATTCAATTGTTGTTATGCACAGATCTTTCTTATGGTCCAATCTATCGTGTATTCCCATTTCAAGGTAATGCCATAAGACTTGTTAGAGCTGAAATTACAACTGCTAATGATAATGTTGAATGCAAAGGATATGGAAACAAATGCTGTAAGACTGGCAAAAACATCCAAAATACACAGAGTTTTGAAAGCATAAACTCGGGAAAGGAGTACACAATTTATGCCACCTGTAAAACTGAAAATTTAGTGTAACTATTAGACTTTGGAATTTGTAGTCTTCCATATGTCGGGAAATTAAACAGTGGTTAGAAAACGTCTGAACGGCAATCGAAGCGACGTCACCTGCAAGCTTGACGTTCCCCCCATCCGCCGCCAGTAAACGTATCTGCTCTTCAAATCACTAAGTTAGAGTTAACAAGTTGAAAGTAATTGCCATAGACTAAATCCTAGCTGGAGGAAAACAGTAGGGTAGAGAAAATTTATTTCATTTGAATGTGTAATTAACTAGATTATTTATACTGAATTACATGTAGTTCTGTAACTATCTATTCATTTTTCTCAATCAAGGGTTATTTTGTATATTTATTATTTAACCATCTATTTTGATGACATATTTACAAAATTTTGTCGTCATTAGCACATTGTACATCGCAAAAGTTTAAACAACTGCTCCATTGATGACGAAATTTAATAAACTTTGTTGCTATTAGTACATCTTCATCTAAATTGTTTTAATTATCGAATTTAAATGAACACCTATCGATTTGTGAGTTGATAAAGCATATCAGTTATGCGAAATATTCTCACATTTCAAATGTCATTTTACCATGTATAAATCTTGAATACATAAGGTATGCCGGACAATTTTTTAGACGTTTTTATCTCTTTGAAATCCCCGATTCTTCCTCTGTAATTAGTAAAATGAAGGTTGTATAGTCTGATTATATACTTATGAATAATATCTGATAACTTCGGCATACCATACAAAAAGTCATGCACAAATGTATGTAATCAATTATTCAATTCGGGTTGGAACGCTAAAATGATTTGTATAATACTGCATTCATATTGAAATGTTTCAAACGTAGGCTTATATATGAATTTATCAGAAACATTAAAAATACTTCTTTTCAGTCTAACGGATATCTTGCAAAGTCAAAATTTAAGTTGACATAGCCTAGTTCTGCCAACAACCGTCTATCAGATTCTCTTTTGTCAAACAATGGCATATATTTTTCACCTGCAAATCTTCGAAAACCAGAACGCTTTAATTTTTGATAGATATAAAGATAATCAACTATATGAGTGTTTGGAGTATTTTTGAAAATATGAAATTCAACATCTAGATGTCGGATTTGTTTAACCAAACCGTCATTTATAATATTATCTACTACTTTCCATTCATATGTTTCAATATCCATCTTCAAAATGTCCAAATGTCTCTGAAAGAAAAAAAAAAAAAGTTCTTACTAATTAATCAAATAATATGTATTTAACATACATAGAAATTAATTCATATAGACACACAATAAAATGAAGTTATCGTTATGTTCCGTGCTAAGAAAAGGNCTAGTTGTCGGATTTGTTTAACCAAACCGTCATTTATAATATTATCTACTACTTTCCATTCATATGTTTCAATATCCATCTTCAAAATGTCCAAATGTCTCTGAAAGAAAAAAAAAATAAAAGTTCTTACTAATTAATCAAATAATATGTATTTAACATACATAGAAATTAATTCATATAGACACACAATAAAATGAAGTTATCGTTATGTTCCGTGCTAAGAAAAGGGGAAATCAACAATAAAATGATCCTATGTCCATTTACTAAAAGATAAGTATAAATGTGTCGATTAAAAATAATTGAATTTTCATAGGGTGTTTCTCTTATTCCTGCATCATTTCGTCTGAGTTATACATCATCTTATAATAAAATATTAAAATATTTTAATAACTACTGCAATTTTCTAAATGTTCTTTTAGAGGTTATTTTCTATATTTAGGTCGGCTTGGTTGGTTGTTTTTTGCCTGTCATACGCTGAGTAAGAGTGTTTCCAAATTTCGTCAATGAAATCTTTTAATGCAAGAAGTTAAATTGACGCTTCTGTAGTTCGTGTTTCCATTGGCAAAGCTATTTGTTTTATCTTTAACAATTTAACTTCCATACAAGTTATTTGAACTAACCTAAGTACTTAAATGTTGTTTTTTAAGGGTTTTTTTTTGTGTGGTTCTTTCAACGGCATCATCTATCAGACAAATGTTCTGCAGAGTAGGTTTCTGGATCGTTGTAAAACACATATTTCCTGTAAAGCTAGATTCAATTTGCATCAGTATTTCTGAGAAGATTTCGTTTTCCATAGGGTCCTTTATAAAACTAGGTTTCGGTCTGCTGATTATGTTTTTGGTCAGATCAGAACAATAAGAGCACCTTACATAAATTAGTCTTGTGTCATATTTGCCTGAAAATTGTTTTAAAAAGAAGCTCAAAATGTGTGATTCTCGTATACTACAAATATATATTATGTACTGGTGTGGAATTTTTTTTATGGTAAAATCGGAACAAAACGTGCAATTGTAGTTGAGTGCTTCTCATACATTATTCCTAAAAAAGTAATTTGAGTTACTAAAAACTGAAGATGGAAATAGGAAAATGTAAAATCAAACATCCAAATGAATTAAACTTAAAGACCATCAAGGGAGATAATCAAAATTTGAAAATTTGACTGAGAGACGATGGACACCAAGTGATGACAACAGTTCACTCTGACCCTTGAGTGATGGGCAGTTTTGTCATCATTTTTGTCGTATTCGGATCATTATGATAATGAATATAATCAACGGAATTTACGGATCATAATCTAGATAAGCATGGCTATACATGTACTATTTTTACCTCGCTATGTCCAAGTTTTCTTACCTCGCAATGTCCAAGTTTCCTTACCTCGCTATGTCCAAGTTTTTTTTTACCTCGCTATGTCCAAGTTTTCTTACCTCGCTATGTCCAAGTTCTTTCATGATGGTACGCAATGTTTTGACTTCCCAAGTTTGATTCGGATTATTTTTCGTATATCCATCAATGCGTGGTTTCAATGACTTAATATCTGCCACCCCTGTCAGACCAATTGGATGAAACTGAACTCCGGATGGCCTTGTGTATGCTGCTGTTTTACCCATGCTACAACAATAAATGTAAATCGGCATCGCATCTTAAATTAACAATAATCAAGCATGCCTTGCTTTACCGTTTTTATTTAGAAGGGCCTGCCAAAACCTGGTCCGAAGGCCTATCCGATAACACTCAAAATAATTTTGACAATCTCTCAGAAATTCGGACGTTTCAAATACGCTTAAGATGAGGATGACATTCTCACTTCACAAAATTCAAATGATTCATCTGTCGAGTATTCGGACAGGCTGGAGATAAAAGAAGCGAATAAAAACATCCAAAATGACTTACAATTAAAAATTGCAAAGAAGAGATCCAGAATTGGATTCAGATCCATTATAATTCAACAAAATTCACAAAATTAGGAACAATTGAGAAACCCGGCAACGAAGGAAAACAAGCAAGTGGGACACAGGTCAGTGCAATTTCGGACGAAAACTTTCAGTCTCTTCAAGACACAATTAATGTATTATCAAAGAGATTTGAAGAAATTGATGCTAAACCAGAAAGTGGGAAACCACAAAATAGAAACAGAAATTTCAGATTAAATAGGTAAAATTGGGGTAAAAAAGGGTCAAAATTTCAAAAAAGGAGGCAATATGCAACCCATCCTAGGCATCAAAATCAAGCAACCAGTGGTATCCCCGAATGTTCAGGCAGCATACTAGAAGGGTTAACAATATTCTAAATGTAACAAAACTTGCCATTTTGCCAAAAGGTGTAGGAGTATCTACAATACTGATGGTAGAAATTAAGATATTAGGGACATGCACACATTTTAGCCGCAGGTCTGGAAATGGGCATAGTGGCAGAAGATTTAACATCAATCTAATGCCGCCAATAGACAAAAATAAAATGCATGTAGAGGTTTTAAATGTCAAAACTATTGGCTTAGTTGACACTGGATCTGCTTTATCATGTATCTCATATATTTCAAATAAGAGACTAAATAAAAATGTGAAAATTAATAACTGATAATTTTAACAATTATGGAGTTGGTGGCGAAAGGCATAGAGTTAACTGTAAAGTCACACTTCCTTTTAACTTTAAGGGGCAAGTCATTGTTTATTCCTTTTTAGTGATAGAAAACATGCAACACCCCTAAATATAAGTTGACAACTTTTTACTCGCAAACAAAGCAAATATCCATTACCCAACTCGTACCCTCTACCTGTATGTACGAATCATCCAAGTAGCTTTGATTAATACATAGGTCGGAAAAGTAAGAAATACAAAAACAGCAAAATTCCAGCTCTCACAACGTGTGAATTACCCGTATTACTTCCAAACCAATATTTGAACAAAACAGTTATTTTAGATCCTGGTAATCATCATGAGAATAACCAACTTATGGGTGCCTGTTGTTTGGTAAACGCTACTAGATCTGAAAATGCATTTGTCAGATTACAAGTACATGTAATTAATCCTAATAACCACTTTGTCACTATTCCCGGAAACCAAATTGTTTCCTTAGTATCTCATGTTGATGTTAAGTCATTTCAAAAAACTTAATGACAATGAAAGCAAAGACACAGAAGTAAATATCATGGATAAATTAGAAAATAAAGGAAAGCAGAAAAGAAAAAACTAAAACATATTTTGATCTATCTTCTCCGGAATGGTCAGAACCAGAGAGATATAAATTAAAGTTATTTTTAGAGAAACTTAAGTAAATGTTTGCAAATGATTTATCAGAATTTGGATAACCAAATGTATATCAACATGAAATACAGACAACACATGAACTCCCAATCCGAACTCCCCCATACATGGGTATCCCTGTTATGAAAGATGAAATCCAAAGACAAGTTGACAAGTTATTGGAAAACAAAATCATTGTCCTGTCAACATCTTCTGATACAATTCCTGATGTTCTTGTCATGAAACGTGACAATACTTTTAGGTTTACAATAGACTACCGCAAACTAAATGCCATCACAAAACCTATATACTTTCCACTCCCAAACCTTAATTACGTATTTGACACTTTACGTACTGCAAAAGCTAAAATCTGGTCAAGTATAGACATGGCCGAGAGGTACTGACAATTCAAGACAAAAGTCTGCATTTGTAACTCATACTGAGTATATGAACGGAAGAGAATGACAATGGGCTTGCAAAAAAGTGGATTTACCATTCAAATGGTAGTCTCACAGGTCCTACAAGGTCTGAATTGGTCCAACGTACTAGTTTACATTGACGGCATTCTTACTTTCTCCAAAGACATTGACATACATATGTCAAATCTAGCCCAAGTCTTTGAAAGATTAGGAAAAGCAAATCTTACCTTAAGACCAAGTAAATGTCGTTTTGATCTCTCAAAAATCAAATATCTTGGCCACATACTGTTCAAGGATGGAATACAGGTTGAGGAAGACATAATTGATATTGTCAAAAAGTATCCAGCACCCAAGAACCCACATGAAGTACGCCAGTTACTCAGATTTTGTCAATACTATGAGGAGTTTGTTAAAAATTAATACAAAAATGCTCTTTTACAAAATACCAAAAATTTGTATCGACAGAACACTGTCAGAATGCTTTCGAAACATTATGATATGCATTAATTTCTGCCCCAATACTGGCTTTTCCAGATTTTGCATCTGGCTTCTAGCAGTGGTCATATTTAAGGCCAAGTTGATGAAAACAAAAGAGAAAGAGTTATTGCATATGGAGGTAGAACGTTAAAAAAGAAGGATAACTGAAAATGAATGTTAAGCAGTCTTAGAAGAAATTCAAAAGAATCATGTCTATTTGGCAAACAATAGAATTAAAGTATATAGTGACAATATTTGGCTATGTAAAAAGGGTATAAATGCAAATTGGGAAGGTTGGCTTTACAGCTACAAAATTATGATTTTGAAATAATTTATAATGAGGAAATTTAAGATTAAAATGCAGACGCCATCTCACGAATACCGTATCCAATCACACCCCTATTCAATGATAGACACTGAAATGACGATGATATTGAAGATACCCCATAGCCAATTGTAAACCAAGTATTCGACCCTCAGACGAGGACACAAACGAATAAAATGATAGAACTTTGACCGAAATAAAACTTGAATAAAAGTGCCAACAAAAGTCCGAATCGATCAAAGGAAGGAAACAAAATATCTTGTTTTGTCTACCGTCACAAATAACAAACTTCAAAATTTATCAGAGATTGCCAAACTTCATAGAGAATGTCCTGAGTTGGCAGATACAAATAAAGTATTAAGAAACATGTACATTACCTGAAGACCATAAAAAGCAAGAGCTATATATCTTGATAAACACAATTATAGATCAGGTCAGCAAGATGAATTACTACATTTATATTGGCCGAGAACAAAGGGAGTCCCAAGAGCTGAAACTTTATTTGAACAATTAGTGCTTCCTAAAACTTTGAGGCATGATGCTATGTTGTCATATCATGATTGCAAAACTGGGTGGACACGCAGGTAGATTAAGCTCAATCTAGATTTGTATATAAATTCAAATGTTTATTTCAAAATGTTTC
>MJUU01029219.1:40026-69549 GCA_002080025.1 Modiolus philippinarum
CCCCGGAACTATTTTCATATGCACCGGTAAGTTTAAAGTAATTAACAATATATGGGAGACAACTGTGTACTCCATAAAGGAAATGTTTTGATGTGCTAAGAAACCTTCTAAGTTCAAAAATACGACTATAAACCCAAAATCTTGGACATATCATAACAATCGATTACATAAGAAAAAAAAACACTAACATGAACGCGGCAGATAGGTAAAACGTTCGAATAAATTAGTTATGATTTTCATGTTAATATAATTTTATAAATCTGGCTCCGGTGCCAAAAGTGAACAGATGTCATACTCATGTTAACTGCCCACAATCTTGACCATCTTTATTCATTTGATACATATTAAGACTTCCATGAAGATATACTTCAGATGGTAGCTAAACATTTAAACACGAATACAAAATGCTTTTGATAGGTAAAACAGAGTATATTGTGTACCTCTCATTGACAGATATATTAAAGGGACAAAACTCCCATATTTTTAAAGATAGAAGATTTTACAAGCCACAGCGAGTGAGCTCAAAGTTAGTTTCCCCTAAACAAAATGTTTGACTAGAATTATCAGAAACATATTACACAGTTAACTTCCCTTTCAAAAGAGTCATAGAATATAATAGGGTTATAGAATGGGATTTTTCATATTGGTCCTGTATAATGTTCAAGGACAGTCGTATTGGGCCGAGGCAACGCCGAAGCCCAATACAGCTGTCCGAGGCCCAATATGACTGTCCGAGGACTAAATACAGGACCAATGTGAAAAATTACATTCTATGACGCCTTTATAAAATAGTTAATAAAAACAAATAATAGAAATAAATCGTAATAAAAAAGGTACGATTGATTAACATTTTAGCAGTCTAGCAGATCATAAAAACCATAAAAAGCAAGAGCTATTTATCTTGATAAACACAATTATAGATTAGGTCAGCAAGATGAATTACTACATTTATATTGGCCGAGAACAAAGGGAGTCCCAAGAGCTGAAACTTTAATTGAACAATTAGTGCTTCCTAAAACTTTGAGGCAAGATGCTATGTTGTCATATCATGATTGCAAAACTGGGTGGACACGCAGGTAGATTAAGCTCAATCTAGATTTGTATATAAATTCAAATGTTTATTTCAAAATGTTTCATCATTCAGATCTATTAAATGATAGCTGATTTAGAGATATCAAACACTTTCATAATTTAATATTTTATTTGAACTTAATTAACTCTTTGATATTAAGTTGAAATAATTCAGATGTCTATGAATAATAATAATATACACAGAGAAGTTAACACATAATTTTGNTTCAATTAATTAATCATGTTTTAGTAATGGAATTATGTTTGTCACTTTATCCCCCGGAACTATTTTCATCTTGTCCTAAAACTTTAAGGCAAGATGCTATGTTGTCATATCATGATTGCAAAACAGGGTGGACACGCAGGTAGATTAAGCTCAATCTAGATTTGTATATAAATTCAAATGTTAATTTCAAAATGTTTCATCATTCAGATCTATTAAATGATAGCTGATTTAGAGATATCAAACACTTTCATAATTTAATATTTTATTTGAACTTAATTAACTCTTTGATATTAAGTTGAAATAATTCAGATGTCTATGAATAATAATAATATACACAGAGAAGTTAACACATAATTTTGATTCAATTAATTAATCATGTTTTAGTAATGGAATTATGTTTGTCACTTTATACCCCGGAACTATTTTCATATGCACCGGTAAGTTTAAAGTAATTAACAATATATGGGAGACAACTGTGTACTCCATAAAGGAAATGTTTTGATGTGCTAAGAAACCTTCTAAGTTCAAAAATACGACTATAAACCTAAAATCTTGGACATATCATAACAATCGATTACATAAGAAAAAAAAACACTAACATGAACGCGGCAGATAGGTAAAACGTTCGAATAAATTAGTTATGATTTTCATGTTAATATAATTTTATAAATTTGGCTCCGGTGCCAAAAGTGAACAGATGTCATACTCATGTTAACTGCCCACAATCTTGACCATCTTTATTCATTTGATACATATTAAGGCTTCCATGAAGATATACTTCAGATGGTAGCTAAACATTTAAACACGAATACAAAATGCTTTTGATAGGTAAAACAGAGTATATTAAAGGGACAAAACTCCCATATTTTTAAAGATAGAAGATTTTACAAGCCACAGCGAGTGAGCTCAAAGTTAGTTTCCCCTAAACAAAGTGTTTGACTAGAATTATCAGAAACATATTACACAGTTAACTTCCCTTTCAAAAGAGTCATAGAATATAAAAGGGTTATAGAATGGGATTTTTCATATTGGTCCTGTATTATGTTCAAGGACAGTCGTATTGGGCCGAGGCAACGCCGAAACCCAATACAGCTGTCCGAGGCCCAATATGACTGTCCGAGGACAAAATACAGGACCAATGTGAAAAATTACATTCTATGACGCCTTTATAAAATAGTTATGTAAAACTATATGCTATGGATTCAATGGCAACAAAATGGGCAAAGGACTTGTAGGTCAATTTTTATGTTTACTTTTCCTTTATAGGAAATATATCTTCCTCCTTCATATCTAGCTGTTTTGAATTTAGGAAGAACTCACTTCCGCAGTATATGCATGTAGTAGTCAAACTGTCAATTGATTATGTTGTTTTATGTTATACTGATAATGTTTATTATGTTTATTGTCACATTGGGCCTTTGCCATTCATTGTAAATGAGTTTGTGCCAATAAAATATTTGTATTTGTGTTTGTATTTATTCTTATGTTTATTTTTCATGTATTTCTGCTATTTGAAGCAGTCTCCAACATTTGTAAATATGACTTGTGACTGCGTTTTTCATGTATGACGACATGGATAAACATTGACTGAGATTTCCGTCAGCCACGCAAATGACTCAAGTTCAATTCCATGGGTTGTGGCTACCTGAAAAAGATTTACTTCTCATTAGTCAATTCTGATCTTCGTAGCATTTGGTGTTGAAATCTGATTGTTGACATGTTGAATACTATGATGTTTCATATTAAAAACTACTTTTTTCAGAATGTCAACAAAACAGCGTTGTCACTGATGTCCTTGAACTTGTGTAGAAATATTGAATCGGATCCCGGAAATGAAACTGAATTTCCGTTTAGAAATAAATCGTTATTAATAATGTACGATTGATTAACATTTTAGCAGTCTAGCAGATTATTCACATGGAATAATGTTCTGTTCATGATATTGCCGCCATTTTGTTGAAGAACTTAATGAACTGGAAGTCCGTATTGGGCCTGGTCGTATTTGGCCATTAAACCCGTATTGGGCAAGTAAATTCCATATTGAGCCAGTAAATCCATATTGGGTCTGCTTGGTCGTATTTGTCCAGTAAACCTATCTTTAATATGACATCTTGCTTTATTGAATGTTTGTGATTTATATTGATAGTTTTATATGTAAATGTGTTTAAATACTGGATCCCTGGGCTGCAAATAAAAGACATCAATTCTCATATTTTTTAGTTTGTATACATGGATATTTTAAGTTGAACTAAACCCCAATCATTCAGCATAACATAGTATTGGACACAATGTTTGAAGTATCAGACACAAAACTTCTATTATTTGTATATAAATAATTAACTACATCATTTGTCCGTACAAATTTTGAGAAATGAAAATCAATTTTGAAGAAATAGAGAAATTGACTAATGATTAGAAAAAGAATTTGTACGATCTTAACGGTTTTTGGAGATGCTAATTTCTTTGTTTACATTGATCCGCTGATTGACAAAGTATGTGTGGCCTAAAATTCTTTTTGGTAACATTTTTACGTATTCGGACAGTAGCAAATACTGAAAATTTTGCTTCACGAGATCCAAGGAAACTCAAATACAAATTAGCGATAAAGAGTTATATGGATATGTCAAAAGATGACGCCGACATATGTAAATTCTACTTTGACCTTCAGAGCTGTTTTGCAACACTCATATTTTTGATTTTGTTTTTTTTTTTTCAAAAATACAATCTGTCAAAATCTTTTGATTATTTTTACTATATCAAATACAGACCCCTTGCCATGATTTTAAAGTAGGATAGTGCTTCAATAACTCTTAATTTAATGTACCTGGGATCAAAAGAATGGACTTTACAGCCCAGTTTAGCCATGGCATCATCAAACCTCCAGTCATAGGCGATTCTACAAATATAACAATAAACGATGAAAGGATATGGAGCAAATACACATAATTCAAAGTTTATACAAATACATGGAAGTACAAGCAATGAAAGAATGAATGAAAGAATATTGAGCAAATGCACATGATATAAAGTCTTTACAAATATATGGTCGTACCAAGTAATGAAACATCTCTTTTATTGTTGTTTTTTATCTTAAAATTCTTAACGCACAACATTTATCTTCAGATGGTGTTATAACTGTGTCAAAAGCTTCAAGTCAATTACTCAAGTTGTTTGAAAATAATCAGTGGGACAACAGTCCGAAAAACCATTGTGTGAAAATTTCTACCATCTAAACATGCTAATGAGGTGGGAGTCCACTTCATCAGCCATATTGAAGAAACACGCCGTCTGTAAATTTTGCACAGAAACGGCTGGACATTCAGCTTTTTGGTATAAAAATTAAAAAGGAACGATACAACAATATAGAATTATGGCCCGCTGTTAAAGGAAACATCCAGATTTGTCAACCCGAGGAGGGCGTTGTTTTCCGAGGGCTCTGCCCGAAGGAAACCATTCCTCCAAGGGTTGACAAATCTAGATGTTTCACCACAACAGAGGGCCATAATTGTTTTATTATATTTTAAACAGTTTCATTAATTCCAACTCAAGAGGTCGTCGCATTATGTTTTTTATTTCACAAAGAAGACTGATATAATCTGCTTTCGCTTTCTAGAATCTAAAGGGTTGTTTCTCTCTGTCACGTCATAAGCTGGTTGTTCAGCGGGAAACAATAGGGTTGTCACGCAGTGATGTTATATTGAGGTTGTTTGCTAAAACATCTGAGTTATTTTGAAGTCTCATGATTGCTTTCATCCAATTAAATCTTCTCTTACTTAGTAAAATATAATAACAACATTTAAAGAACAATAGTTACGGATTGGGCTGATATTGAGCGTTAAATTGTTTATTTTTCGTTAAATACGTTCTTTATGATCACACAAAAAACGACATTAAAAGCAAACATTACCGAGGATAGACACAATTTCTGTATTAAAAGAAAGCAGAATGACTATTCTGCAAGGGGATGTATGAAAAAAAAATTCAAATATGTACATTTCCAAGATCCAAAATGATACACCGTTGACAGGCCTTAAAAGGAGGTGTTATGTACAATAATGCACATTATATGGCACTTAGTGTTATTTAATAAAAACTCTTCCGAGGCACTCAAAGGGATCAATGTTCCTCAGTAAGGTAAAATAATACGAAACAAATTGGTATTTGTATGTTTATTTGGTACGGTAGTCGAGTACAATGTATTTAAGTATTTAATTAAATGCATGTTAACAAAAATTGGCTTCAAACTTATAAAAGTTACCTGTTTTGGCCTCTAATTGTAAGTTGTATAACTAAAAACGATTTCATTACTAAAAATAAAGCGACGCTTTTACAGAATGCACAAAGTTTGCACCTTTTTTTGAATCCCTGCGTGGAAGGGCGGAAATTAAATTTTGCACATGTATTGATAAATCCTTAACTAATCAGTCTACCAATTTTACAGAAAAACCGGAGATGTATATTTTATTCATCTATAAAGATAGGCATCAACCACAACCTCCTTTATTTGTGATTTACGCACTTATTACAAGCTTCATTATAAAACTGCAAACATTTACTGATTTTATACTGTAATGAAATGCAAATTTAAAAAAAGAAAGATTTCATAGTAAGAAACAATAAATGGACCTGTTTTGTTTAGTTTCATGTAGAGCTCCATTTCTTTTGTTTGATAAAAATCACTTGTCGACCTGACAAAAATTATTGGATGAAGAATAATTATCAGAAGAAATGTAGAATAACAAATATTTCACTCCGTCGTTGTCTATATCTTGGGAAAAAAAATAGAGCAAAATTATTTATCCTGCAATGGTGGTATTTACTAGACGAATACGACCCTACAAATATTTTTTTTTCGTATTCGTAGGGAAGACTGGTAACCGGTCCGCGATTTCGAACGAAGAAAAGAGAAGCGACTGGTTTGAAAGCCTCGAATACTCTGACGTCACAGTGTAAATTCTCTTATGACGTCAGATGTTATACCAAAATGGCCGAAGTTGTTTACTGTCTTCGTGGTCCCGCTTCACAAAGAAAATGCATTTTTAGATAGGATTTAAATGATTGCAGGATAAAAAAATATACGTACATTGTCGGAAATATAAAATTTATTTGTACTCGCTGCGAAACAGGCGAGAAATGCTCGGTAAACCTCGCATTTCTACCTGTTTCTAAAGCTCGTCAAATAAATTCTATATTTTCCGACAATGTACATATATTGTATATATATCCTACAATACTGTAAAAGGGGAAATTTTAGCGAATGGTTTATTTTCGCTAATTTCGCGACTGGCTCATATTCGCGAAAATTTCTCCTCGCGTAAGTTTGTTTTTAATACAAACGTTACGAAAGGTAAGTGACAATCGCAAAAATAAAGCCTCGCGAATTTGTTTAAGAATCAAAATCTCAAAATTTAAACCACGCGAAAATATTCCCTTTTACAGTATACGGAATTCATTTGTTTTCAAATTGATATTTCTACAAACCCGAAAGAGTATACCAAACAATCTTTGTTGATTATAAATGGATACGTGTTACAATTGAACCAATTTGATATCTTTTGTCTGTATTTGCAGAAGTATTCAGGTGGTACATCAATATCCCTGTAAAAATATAATATTTGTATCACTCATTACATGTTATATTTAATCTGATAAACCTGTACATTTTAAATTTAGAAGCGATTATTTTTCCGTGTGAAAAATCATATGAAGAATCGAATAGAGATGAAATTAGTATATAGATAGCGCCGAGTTTTCTCATTAAATAAATCTTAAAGTACCACCATTTAAAATATAGGACTTGTAGTCACTTTAGGAAGTGACGTCACAATAACTCGTCAGTGTCAAAGATATTACTCATTTAAAATGTCGGCTTTTTGTTAGACAATCCATTTTAAAAAGCATTTCTAATACACCGTCATGAATATCAATAAAAATATCAACGCAGCGGATTCAACTCGTTGCGGAATAAATTCCGCAACCCGTTTTATCATTCTACGTTGTTAGTCACATGTGACATTTTTATTGATATTCACGACGGTCAATCGGTTATACTATAATTCACAGATTTCTTGGGAAAGTGAGATTACAATCAATAAGAACAAATGTACAATGCACACGTACTTTCCTACTTGATGGACTGTATAAAACTAAAAAGCAAAAACGAAGAATACTTGTCAATCAAAGATATTTACAAATGACAATTTCCTACTTTGATAAGATTTTAACATGGTTAACCATGAAACATTTTATGTTCCAACATGCAATATGTTACAATGTATTTAAATCTTTTATGCCTGATTTTTTTTTAAAGAGTCGTTTATTGAAGAATCACTTTCTTTATAATTCATTCCATAATTAATTGGAAAGATACCCACTTTGAATATATCAGTTGTGTGGAAATTTTCTGTTATGAGCATTAATAGACACATAATGAAAGAGGTCAGAATAAAAAGGACGTTAAACTACAAGTTTTATATTTAAGACGCCATCAAAAGCTTATAAAAATGAACAAATCCTACGCCTACCACATGCGCTTAAATCAACAGTCTAGCAACACATGTAGTAATACAATCGTTCTTGCAATCGCATAAATGGAGATATTTTTTTCTCTAGTAAAAGGAGGCGTAGAATACCATTATTAAAGGTGATACATTATCGTTGCAAACTTCCATCTTCAATAGGAATTTGAAGATAAGAAGCAAATGCTGTTTCATGTTTACAAAGTTTAATGTAACAAACGAGGGCAATGCCAAAATAACCAAACAGAATTGTCAAGAGCCGAAATACAAAGGGCAAAGGCAAAGCAGGTAAAACACTAGACAAAATGTCTGGAATTCCGGAGGAAATTGTGGGTTAAACCGGTTTTACGGCGCACCAAACCTTCACTTTCATTGCGGTAGTGACCGGTAGCAACTCAACAGCAGTTACTATTTAACCGTTGTAGCTGAAACATGTTAAAACATTAAGCCTTTAACTTGTTCAAATTGCTTTCACACTTTGAATCGCACATCATGACACGGTTCTATCAAATAAAAACATGTACGACAACAATACACGCAAAATTTTCATTATTGTTTAGCAAATAAATCAATACCGAGGTTACTGTAAATTTATTTTCTGCATATTCGCATTTCGACAACTTATGCCTCTTCAGTGCAGATGCAAACTCAATGTTTGGAGGATCATAAACTCAAAGATGTTTAAAATCTGATATAGAACAAATAACCAATATGATCTAAATGTAAAGCCAAAATGAGGTAAGGGCATCATATTTCCCTAAGAAATAAACCAAATGTAAGCGTGCAATAAATTTCAATATTGCACTAGTACAAATATGACTTAAATTTCCTGACGTCATCGACAATCAAAATCCCATTTTCTATAGAACTATTAATATTGCTAACTCGCAAGCTCGTGCAACATATATTCAACTCGGGATAAGATTTCCCAATATGCATGCAATAACCCTGTATTCTTTTTATTGCAGCAGAACGCATTATTTAACCAACAAATTTTTTTGTTTACCTTAGTTTTACCGACACTTATTATTCCCGGCACCTGAATCGGTTTTCAGAGGGTCCGGCTACAGAGCTGCCGGGCGCGTCCCCAGTTGGTAGGTAGGGAAATACCCTGTCTGTGCGTGGTAGTCGGGTTTTACCGCGAAGTATTGAGGCAAAACTGTGTGAAAACGCCACGCTCCAAGTAATATAAAGACCCTACCATTTTCAGTAGCAATCAAAGCCCGTGTGCCCGGTTGTCCATTCAACCTTTATTTGTTTTTTCTTCAGCTTTTTTGATTTTATGGCCCCTCCCGTTTAAAGAAAAAGGGACAAAAAGGTCGAAATTGGGTGTATTCACATATTTGCCTGTAAAATTTTTACTATCTATTATAATTTGATGTTTTAATTTCAGTGTTCACTTGAGCAGACTTCATATCAGTAGTGTGTAAACGGTTTTTTCATGCTGCATGTACAGTTCATGAGGCAAATGGGGTAAAAAAAGTAGTTACTTTAAAATTGTATTTTTTTATTTTCTTCTCCGATTTTAATGATTATTTTGAGAGGATTCCTTCAGACAAATTAACATAGCGCTTTACTATTAAATTTTTGATAACTGTTTTTTTTTCCCTTTCGGAGCTATTATGAGCCTAACCGGGCAAAAATTGCAAATATGCAGATTGCTGGGGTGGCAAACTGCAATTTTCCGAAATATGTAAAATCTATATTTCTCATTTAATTTCGATGGGATTTGTTTCTTTGAATTTTTCCTATAATAAGTTTCAGTAGTTTTAAAAAAAATATGTAGCTCTTACCATTTCTGAGCTATGGTGGGTCAAGGGGGCTGAAATTGCAATGCCAGGATGAATTTTTGCAATCAGCTGGCCTCCGTCGTCCGTCCGTCCGCTCGTCCGTCGTAATAAATTTTTCATTCAAAGATCTTCTCCTCTGAAACCACTGGGCCAATTGGAACCAATAGTCCTTTCGTGGTCCCCTTAAGAAATTGTATCCAGTAGGTCCGTACCTCATCCAAGATGGCCCCCAGCGGGAATATAGTTTCAACATTGAACCCTATGGGGAAACGCATTCAAAGATTGAACCCTATGGGAAAACGCATTCAAAGATCTTTTTTCCAGAAACTATTAAGTCCAATTAGAACCAGACTTAGTCAAAATGGTCTTTAGATGGTCCCCTACAAAAAAAGGTATCCGGGAGGTCTGTACCTCATCCAAGATGGCTGTCAGCGGTGAACAGTTTTAACATTGGACCCAACTGAAAAAAATATTCAAATTTCTTCTTCTTAGAAACTACTTGTCCTGTCAGAACTGAACTTAGTCACAATGGTCCTTAGATGATCCCTTCCAAAAAAGTTATCCGTCAGATCCGTACTTCATCCAAGATGGCTGCCAGCGGGGAACATAGTGTTAACATTGGACCCTATAGGAAAACACATTCAAAGATCTTTTCAGAAACTGCTAGTCCAATTAGAAGTTAGTCACAATGGTCCTTTGATGGTCCCTTCCTAATAAGGTATCCGACAGGTCCGCACCTCATCCAAGATAGCCGCCAGCGGGGAACACAGTTTTAACATTAGACCCTAAGGGAAAACACATTCAAATATTTTCTTCCCAGAAACTACTACTCCAATTAGAACAAAACTTAGTCACAATGGTCCTTTGATGGTTCCTTCTAACAAAGGTATCCGACAGGTCCTTGCCTCATCCAAGATGACCGCCAGCGGGGAGCATAGTTTAACATTGGACCCTATGGAAAATGATTTTAAAGATCTGCTCAGAAACTACAGGTCAATTGCAATTATAGAGCCAAACTTTGTTACAATTGTGGTTAGATGGTCCTGTCCAAAAAAGATCTTTATGTCACTGCAGTACAAGATGGGGGCAAGTAGGGTACACCTATGGTTAAATGTTAAAACATTCAAATGAAATAATAATAAAAATAGCTATACAAGTTTATTGTTCATTCAGAAATATTCTTTTTATTACTAGAACTTGTACTATGTATATCATTTAGATCTAATTATGTACATCAATACACTTTTTAGGAAGTGTCTATAATTTAAAGATAAAAAGAAAAGTGAAAAGGGAGATAATTTTTTAAAGGGGTCTCTGAATGCTTTGATTTCAGCAATATGTATTACTTTGAATATAAGGGAATCCCTGTCCTATATTTTTTAATTGTGGTCTGATATAGGTTGTAATGGAACGAGGAGCTAAAGTTGCCATGAAAACAACACAAGAAAACTAAAATTAAAAAAATATATACATTGTATACTGCTACATATTTTATTTACAGTTTCAGCAATATGTATAAACTAGATTATTAGTGCACCCTCTGCTCAATCTTTTTTTAAAGGGGGGGGGGGGGTCAAAATGTATTGAAGTTCAGCAATATGTATCATATAGATTATAAGGGGGAACCCCTGCCCATTTTTTTTGAATGGGGGTCTGATATTTGTTTAAATGGATGATTGAGCTTTCAGTTGCCATTGACACCAAACAAGAAATCTGAAATTTTAAAAAAAATACACTCTGCTAAACTTTAAATTCGAATCCAAGGTTGCTTCTAGCTGTGAACATATCTGAAACTCTGGACCACATTGGAAATACCATTAATCTCTCTATGTCAGCCATGGCCCACGTGAGCTTGTTAAAATTTGTAAAGTCTTTATTTTCTATCGGTTTTAATTCCTGTTGTTGTAAGCTTTAGGTAATATATCAAAAGATTTTTTTTTTTCGTGCCGTTTCTGATCAACAAGGAGTCAAAGGGGCTTAAATTGCAATTTTTAAAAATGTAAAATCTTTATTTTTAATCGGATTTTGATACGATTTTTTCTTTGAATTCCTCTTGTTGTACGCTTTCAGTAGTGAATTAACAGATTTTTGTGATCTCTTACCATTTCTAAGCTATAAAGGGTAAAAAAGCTGAATTTGCATTTTTTTCAAAATATTCAAAATCTTAATTTTAATTGATGGGATTTCATCTCGATGTAAGCTGTAAGATTAAACGTATCTCCTGCAGTTTCTTGGTTTTCAGGGATCAAAGAGATACTTTTTAGGTACCTAATTTGTGTCCAGCTAATTACTGTCCTTATTGTGTCGATCTAGTTACTGTATCAAGCTCTTAACTATGTCACATTTACCTTAAAGTATTCTTGTGAAATTACAGTGGTCGACATGCTGCGGTCGTATCATGCTGCGCTTAATTCTAATTGATTTACTTGTTCTCGTCCTGAAATATGCTCCCTGGACGTTAAACTCTAACTAATTATTGAGCAATTAATTCATCAATCAATCAATTAATCAGTCAATCAATCCTGATAAATATTAATAAGAAGATGATTTTTATTTATTCGCCATTTGTAATTCTCAAGGTTACTTTTTGGTAAATGCAATCAATTCGTCAGAAACAATCCCCTATTACATTTAATAAGAATCTTATTATTTGCTGTGTATGAAAATATATTGTCAATCATTGCATATATCCTGCGTCAATGCACAAGAGCTTGTCTCTCGTGCAGTGTTGAGTCCGTAAAAAGATTCCTCGTGCTTGAGGGGTGTGCTCTTTATTTTGTCACTGATGGCATATTATCCTGTGAGAATTTCTGATATGAATGCACTATCAGAATTCAATATTTGGCTTTCTTGTTTTTAGAAAAAATGAACTATTTATCAGGCCATCTGTATATATATTGCCCACGTCTGCCAATGTTACTTGCTAAGTTTTCATGCAATAAGTCGATGAGTGCCCTATGCTGTATTGTCTACTGGTTCCTTTGTCGGGAAACGGATGACAATGTACTTTGTCCGATATGTTATGCTTGCCGGCGACTCCGCATCCATGACAAAAATGATGTAAGACAGTTGATGGACGTAGTGTTGATTAAAATTTAGCAAGTGAATTCCGCTCAAACCGGTGCTAGAGGCCGTCTTCTCTTCATCTTAATATGAGGTTAAAGTTTTTGCTCTTTGTTGGAGGAATTATTGTGACTTCAAAATGAAGAACATCAGTGAAAGCGTTGTTCAATTTGCTTAATCTTACTATGTATTGATAGGAATTTTGTCCCATGTACATTTACGCCATATCCTTTTATTTGTTCATTTCAAAGCTTTGATGGTCTGTTTGCTCCTACAAGGATAATCATCATGAAATATTTTCGTGTGGACTTATTTGTTTACAAAGTGTATGCTTGTCAACTGGAATACTTTGCTAACTTTTAAAAAGTTATATTAGTTCGTCATGTACGTTCAAAGTAGCTTGATTTTCTCATGAGCAAAGCTTCCGTTCGCAGTTTGATCATTGAGCTTGATTTTCTCATGAGCAAAGCTTCCGTTCGCAGTTTGAACATTGAACTTTACTTAATATTGTCATTTTAATGAAACAGCAATTGAAAGAATTATGTATTCAGTTTTGAGATTAATGGATTTCTAGACAAATTAGAGTATTTATAGGTGATGGAATGATTTAAGGATGGTCACTCCTCAGGTTTTTGAAACTGTCTCTGACTTTCGGAATTCTCTTGTTTTATACATTATTATGCAATAGAAAATTTTGCACACTGACCCCAAATTTTCTTTTCAAAATATGATAGTATACATCTTCAATAAACTTCTGACAAAATTTGATGAAATTCTTGATATTCCTTCATCTCATTTCAAAGGTTGATTACCTTGATGCAAAGTGAATGAAAAGTCTAGAGAAGTTCGGTTTCCTGCGAAAATTTCAGGCGTTTAAAACTCAATAACGGCCACACTGACCTATCAATATTTTTGGCTTAAAATGATGTATGATCCATATTCTAATAAAAAAAAACATAATAATTTTAAATCCTTGATATAATAAACTTGAGGAGTAACCACCCTTAAGTGTAAATCATTGTGTAATAAATAAATTTTTGTGTTAATTTTCAAAGAATGTCTATTTTGTAACCTCTTTTCATTTTTTCTCTACGATCTTACATTCATACTTCTAACAGAACTATTTAAAATTTTATAAGCCATAGGTTAGCCATTATTTACATGTGTTAATCAATTTCCACGATATAATTTAGGGGTAAACTTACTTTAATATCTCTAGAAAAGCGGCATACCAGTCTCTAGTGTCATTTCGATTTTCTGCAGATACTTCTGGAACTCTCTTCTCAGACTTACTAAATAGGAAGACTTTATTGTATTGCTGATAAATCCACCAATGTGGAAATTCTATCAAAGAAACACAAACAGATATGTTCCAAAGAAAATTCTGAAGCTGACTGATATATTTTATGGAGTATAATCAAGAAGAACCGGATAAGAAGCAAAACGTAAATAAAATTTTCCTCTTATTACAAACAGTTTCTATATGCTTTACACCGTAACTAAATTCATATTGGCAGTATTTGGCATTGCACAATATCATGTTCTTCTTCCATAATTGATGATACTGTTATACGAAATCTATTTAGAAATATCTCTTTTGAAGTTGCATATGTAAGAAGGCATGATATGATATGATAGTCAATGAAAATTATGTCCTTAGCTAGCTGTCAGTGACTGCAAGCATTTATCAGGACAGTTCCATTGTGTTTTGTCTTCATGTTTTATGTGCTTCATTGTAAAGGTACTCGTCTTGATAAGTTGGACTTATTTTTAGTTTGATTTTCATTGTGAGTCTTTTTGTGTATTTACTTTTTAGCCATTCACCACACTTCGGGGTGGGGGAGGTTGGGGGTTTAGTTTAACCCCAACTCAAGTTTTGCGCCTATCCCAAGTCAGGAATATGTTGGTCATTGGCTTGTCCTTGTCTTCTAATAAAATTGTAGGTTCTTGATAATCGAGTTATTGGATCTGGTTTGTTTCCTTTGATTTATGGATATTTCTTACTTTTTAGGGTGCCATTTAGGGCTTGCCATATGGATTGAGGTTTCTCACTGTGTTGAAGACCTACGGTGACCACTAGATGCTTTGTTTTGGGTCGTTTTAACTTGGAGATGGGATATTTCTCCTTGGCATTTACCCAAGTTTTTCATAGTTAAAGTTGTGTGGTGCCATTTGTCTATTAAATTCGTTATATTTCCATAAAAAAAAATTTTATGGAGCAGCGTAAAAGACATGCATACCATGTATACACTGAAACAAATTTTGAACAAAAAGTGAGCAACAAAACTAAAATTGTATTATGCAATGGATTCTCATGTGCGATGCAACTAAAACAGTGAACAAATGTTACATGTAGTTATAATTAACGCACATATAAGATTTGACAAAATACCGGTAATAGAAGTAATAAACTTGTGCTACTTGAATTTAATTTGAAAAAATAAAAAAAAGCAAAAAAAAAAATAATAATAATAATAAGATAAATAAATAAAAATAAAAAATAAAATAAAATAAAAATAATAATAATAAAATAAAACAAAATAGGTAAAAATTCCATATGAACACATGTAATAACTAAGGATTTGTTCATAGTGTTAAATTAGGTAAGCTTTCAATAAGTGTTGTTTGGTCCTCAATTCGTGTGATTAAATAGACCCCACTGTATTCTTAATGTAAAAAAAAAAGATATA
Organism: Modiolus philippinarum; assembly: GCA_002080025.1. Lineage (NCBI taxonomy): Eukaryota > Metazoa > Mollusca > Bivalvia > Mytilida > Modiolidae > Modiolus > Modiolus philippinarum. The sequence continues at coordinate 55,385 of MJUU01029219.1, forward strand.
GAGCTCAAATTCATTTTCCAATTTCACATTTATGGAATCTTTTTGAATCTTGATACGTTTCTGTTTGGTCCAAAGGTTTGTGTAATTAAACAGATTCAGCTGTTTGTCTCAATGTGAAGGAATTTGATATAAACTTACCATGATGTGTTTGAATGACAGTAAAAATGATTATTACAGCAACAGCCACAACTGCAGCACCCATTTTTCTCCAAAACATATTGTTTAGGATTGAAAATCAGCTGCCGATAAGTTTTTTCAGTATAAATGTATCCATTAAACACTTTACAAAAATCTAGCAAACAATACGTCACAGAGTGTTTGCCGGATGTTATTATATAAACAATTAATCAAAAACTACATTTATATTCTATTTTTTTTTTTACTTTACATTTATCACGTCATTGGACAACATATTGTACATAGGATTAAAATGATGGATACTCCGTAAAAACCAAATGATATTTATTCAATCTTTGTGTTTCTTTGTTATCATATCATACTCCTTATCATGGTTTAGCCTTACGTTATTTAGGTTGACAAACCGATTTCACTAACCATCTTTCAGGTATAGACGAGTTCGTTTATATAAAACCCGTTTGATTTAAGGAAAGAAATACTATAAAACTATAGTTCTGATACAGCTGTTTCAAATTTAGATTCAGACGTGAATTGACTCTTTTTTATAATTATATTTTCACCTCATTTGGCAGATAAATCAAAAGTATTAATAATTGCATTGCTTTATTTATATGTCTAATTGAATTGGTGGATCAGAAAAGGCCGATTCCAGGCGTGCAGTGGTAAAGGGGCCAACAATTGATTGTTGAGGGGGGGGGCTTTCATTTTTTTTTTCACTTGAATAATTTTGGTTTCCATATCCAACGCACAGCTTTGTAAAAAAAAAAAGTTCTTACGATTAAATGTATTAACTGTTTGTATCAGGGAGCATTTGTTAAGGAAAAAAAAAAAAAAAAAAAAAAAAAAAAAAAAGGCTTATATAACCCTGTATCGCTCATCGGATTGCGACAGCGCAAAGATTTTCCACATGGTTAAATTATTACTTTGAGGTGACAGTCAATTGATAGTAAAGGAAGTTATCTAGTAGATTACTGTTCTGTTATAATGCCTAGTTTATATATAAATTTGACATTTGAAATGGTTTTCAAAAATCAACAATTTTCAACATTTTCCGAAAACGTTCTGTGTTTAACTGTACCCCCCCCCCCCCCCNCCCCCCCCGGTGGCGACCATTTTGAATTTCTGATTTATACACGATTTTGCAGATGACCTACAAGTTACCATGCCTTATTAATATCAGCTTTATATATGAAACGGTTTTTAAAAAGAAGCAATTTACAACATTTCCCCGTATGGTACATTGTTAAATTATGATCAACAATAGCGGCATCTGGGAACTATGATGGGTACTAAAAGCATGCATTCGTTTATTTTCCATCATGTTACCACACTTAAGTTAGTATCAAGTTGATGTATAAACCAGTTTTCAGAGTTAAGAAACCACAACCTTTGCCATATGGTTCTTGTGTTCCTCGACGGCTACAATTTTGGTTTTGTGATTGGTACTAATACGCGAAATTTGGTAGATGACAAATATGATACTGTGCCTACCAAGTGAGAACCGAACCGTCAATCAAAAGAACGAACAATCCATCGACAATGGTAAAATCAGACACGCTAAGAAACAAGGGCACCTCTTGAGTACGGGACAAAAAAGAAAAATGAAGACACACATGCCTAGTTAACATCAACTTGATATATAAAGAAATTTTCAAAATTACAATATTTTCTTACAGGGTCTAATATTAAACTAAGATCTGCAGTGGCCGCCATCTTGGATTTATGATGACTGGCCCGGAATTCTTTTTTTCTTTTTTTTTTTTTTATTATATTTTTGCATTCAACTACAAAACATATATCAATAAGGTTATACACATAATTATTCAAATTTGTACACTAAAACATGCATAATACTGGCCCGGAATTCGAATCCTACATTTTCTTATGACCATCATGTCAGCCATTTTGGATTTTGTGATCAAAGGAGAAGTAAAACATTTTGTAGAGGACCATCGTGTTTCCATGGCTGGCTAACATCAATTTACTGTAAACCAACTGATTTTCGCGACTTTCGCGTACGTGAAAATATCGCGAAAACAAATCGTCGCAAATAGTTCATATCCATTTATAAAAGCAATAACAGAAATATAAAATCGCAAAAATTAATCTCCGCGAACTTCTCCCAACGGGACAAAACGCGACAGAAAGTAGCCACGAAAATAAGTTGTTTAAATAGTTGGTTTACAGTATTATGAAATGACTTAATAAGCGATTTACAACATTTTCCCATAGGATCTAACGTTAAATTAAGAACTGCAGTGGAGGCGAGTTTCAATTTATGATCAGTACAAAAATCATGCAACTGTTACTGACCATCATTTAACCATGCATAGTAAATATCAACATATGTATGAAACGGCTTTCAAGAATTAACAATTTGCAAAATTTTCCCATAGGGTCTTATGTTAAACTATGTTACCTTGTTGCAGCCATTCTAGATTTGTGATCGGTGCAATTATAAAAAAAATTATGGACATGTGGATGACCATAACGTTACCTTTTCAAAGTTAGATTTCAATTGGCCCAGCAGTTCTACAGAGGTTTTTTTAAAATGTTAACGAACGGATGAACGGACAGACAACCGACGCCGAGTGTTAATCCTTTATCAAGCTGATGTAGGAAGGGTTTTCAAAAATAAGTAATTTTCAACATTTTTCTATGGATTCTTATGTTTCCCGATGGTGAATGCTTGATTAGATGCGAACTTGTCGAACATACCCCGAAAATTAAGTTCTCGATCAGCTAATTAATTTTGCATTTCAGACTTAACCTCTATCTTAAAGCGTTTTTGAAATCTGATGCAAAATGTATAAAGTTACTAAAAAATGATCAATAATGGCATGAAGTTTTGATGTTCTTCGAAATTTCCTGTAGGGTAGATCTTGTTATGCTGAAAAAATTTGCAATCTAAAGCTGACCTCTCTATGTTATAGTTTTACAAATCAAAAATAAAAAGAAATATTTAATTCTAAAAATTTTTTTGTCAAAAAAATACACCTCCGTGATGGGTTTTGGATTTTCTTCAAAATTCTAGCGCTGATAATTTTGACTTTCGTGAAATTTTGAGTTATTTGCAAAAACAATAAATTGACCCTATGATTTTTTTTTCAGTAGCAAGGGCCATTTTTTCAGTAGCAAGGGCCATGTTGTTTGGTCTTTGGACTAACCTCAAATTATTTTGAAATTGCACACGCTGGTGATGATTCAGGCAAAGTTAGATTTCGATTGGCCAAGCAGTTCTACAGAGGATTTTTAAAATTGTTGACGAACGGATGTACGGACAAACGACCGACGCCGAGTGTTGGCAAAAACTCTCATTTCCTTTTAGGCCAGTTGAACAAAAAAGGGTGTATGATATATTGACGATAAATAAATATTTTTTTATTATTTTGGACTACCTGGAGGATATTTTAATTGTTGTGTCCTTGAATAGTTATAAAATCTCAATAGTAACATACAAAATTTGTTCGACACCACTATCGGCCAAGTGCGAATCGATGAGATCATTATTTTAGTCTAAACAATAGATGCGACCCCGATAAAGAAGTTATTACTGTAATAAAATCAATAATGTTTACTACAGTAATAATGATTTTTTCAACAACCGCATATATTGCTTGACTTATAATAATGATCTCGTCGATTCGCACTTGGCCGATAGTGGACACGCTATATATATAGATTAAATGCGAATGAGGAATTTAAGTCACAAAAACTGTTAGTAGAGCGGCGAATTAAGCAAAATAAACAATTACAATATGCAGTTATTGTTTTAAGTTAAACTGCACGCCCTATTTAACAAGTTCGATGGTAATTTTGTGTCAAAGCACTAACCAATTATGTTTTAAATGCATTTCATTTCTTTAAAATTAAAATATGCAATCCGTAAATATTTCGTAGTTAGCCCGTCAATCAGTCCATTATTACATTAAACGATCAAATTCATTCAGTTGACTAACGATTCCTTGGTTTCTAAACATACCCCTTGTTAGTTTTGCTGCTTTATGTTTAAATTTATTGATACACGATGTATTCAAGGCAAATCGTGCGTGTTTTTGGTATATATTTACGATTTGATATGAGGGTGTGTTTGATTTGTATCGAGAAAGGTGTGTGTGATTAGTATTGCTAGTAGTTGGTTAACCTGAAAAACTCTCACAGTCTAAATAGGTATATATTAAGCGCAGTTTAACAAATACATGTCAAGGAAGCTAAGGTCGTTTTTACATTGGACGTCGACAAATATTTGTGATTGTATATTTTATTTTATGTTGTTTTGCGTTTTTTCCTCCTCGTGGTTTTTTTTGTCCTGTTCTGTTTCTTGTTTTTTTTGGGTTTTTTTTGGGGGGGGTATTGCTTTCTTTTTTTCGTTTTGTTTTGTTTGGTTTTATTTGTTTGTTTTTTTTAATTATTTATTTTTTAAAAACATTTTTTTGTTTATTTGTTTGTTTGTTTTTTATCCTTTTTGGTTTTTTTTTTTTTTCTGTTTTTTGTTTTTGTAATGTTTGATTTTTGGTTTGTTTTGATTTTGTGTTCCTTTTCCGGGAAGTGTTTACAACATCAGAGGTTTTACCAACGCAACATACATGCAGGCAGCAGATATGGTATGATTTTTTACGCTTTTCGAGTTTGAGTCAGACTATAAACTCTGTTCTTTTTGTATATGCAATAAGATTTTTTAATATTCTTAAACTAGATAACTACATCTTATAAGGTGGTTTAGAAAATATGTTTGAAATGCTCTATAATTCAAGAATATCGCTTGCAAAATTAAATGACCCGTCATTCTAAACCACGAAAAGGCTAGTCAACCATGATTTCGATTGAATATTCATTAGAAATTATGGACCAGATAAAACCTGATTGATTGCATATGACTGTGGTTTGCCAATCTGCATCAGACGACAAATTCAAAACTGTTTAAGAAAAATAGCAAATAAGGGTAATAACAGAATTACTAAAAATAATTGTCAAGAGTCGAAATCCAAAGGACAAAAACAAAAACAAACAAACAAATTAGGTTCAAAAGCAACAGAAAACTGTGATTTCCTGTATATCCTTTCATTCATTTTTAAAAACATTTTAGCAAAATCGTGCTTGCAATGAACAAAGGTTCTAGATGTTGGACGGATTTGAGCTTGATAAAAATACCAAAAAAAGTAAATAAGTTTGGTTCTATGGGTGGTTATATCTACAATTACTATCCATTCAGTGCAAATAAATGAAAGAGATGATATAAAGAACATATAACTCATTTGTAACTCCATAGCTAACTAAAGACGGTGTTTTTGCACGACACAAATACATAGACTTGCAAACATTAAAGATCAGGGATAACTTTCATGAGTAAGAAATGTTTTCTTTTTACAAGTAAAATGTGTGTAAAATGCATAGAACTTCTCACTAGGGGAAGACATCCCTATTCTTCCGTAAAATACGACTGTCTTTCATGGAAAAGGCCATTCACGGAAGAATACAGCAACTTCGTTAAACAGTTAGTAATATGAACAACACGTTATTTGAAATAAAACTTACATAGTATAATAATGCGTATGTTATTGTATTATTGTATTCAATATTTGCAATGTTTTTATTTGAATATTTTCAAGAGGGCCTCCACGAAAATTAGTTAAGTTCAAAATGAGTCATGCACTCTCTCTAAATAAAACATTTTCTTACTTATTTCCATACTAGGCGAAATATGGTGCCAGTGCGATTACCATCTGTGTACAAACATAGTGAATATATGTCGATTTTTGTTGCAAATTAACAGTCAATTTTGAAAAGGGGGGTTTCTACATTCATTTTTTTAAATAAGAAATAAAATAAAGATTTAGTAATCGAGTAAGTTGCAACAAATAAATAAAACAGAGTCATATTTAGATTTATAAAATTTACTTCATACACTTTTGCGTGTTGTCTATAAATCCGACTTCTTACAACATGCCAGGCTACGTGCTATACGTGCTAACACAGATTGACTTACGAAATTTAGCGCTTACTAAATATTGTCTTCGATTGTTTAGATAAATGTAACTCGTTTTGAATATCACAACCAGGAAAAAAATTTTCTTAAAATGTTTTTAAGCTTAAAACATAGCTCCTTATTATAACATCAAATGAACGTCAATTTCTGTTACAAGTGACGTCACAAATTCTGACGGCATGTTTATTTACATTTAAATTTGCTAAGTAATAAAAAAAAATCCTATTGTATCAATTTTTATGCCTTGAAATGCTGAAAATCATAATATTACATTTGTATCCATGTTTTCATTTTTTACTGATTGACCTTTGACCACTAATTTATCCCCTTTTCTACCACATTTGATTTTTACGACAAATATTTTTGAAATGTACACGACCTAAGCTTTCCAAAAAGGTATAGATATCGAATAGGGTATGTGGGTCATTTAAATTTTGAAATTTCTGATCTCTGCCGCTCTACTATGTGTCCTATTTACAGATTTCTGTTAATCTGTATACAAACATTAACAAAGCATGTTTTTACGAAAATTGAAAAATATACTCACGTAATAAAACAAGGTATGATTAATTATAATTGTGTACTGAAAGTTTAAAAACAAAAAATAAAACTTGTAAGTTGTAAAGTTAACGATTTCCTGAATCAACATATACAACTGAAAGTAAACAAGAGCCATCTATTATCAGATGTCAGATTACCCTGACAAAATATGCATAATTAATTTTATTACGCTTAACATAAAGCATGGATATGCCATTTGAAGTTCAGAAATTGCCTGAGAGAAATTTTTATGCAACTGATTAGATGAATGCCCTTTTTAGTCCAGTCATTCTATGGTTTGACCTCAAACTAATTGCAACAGAAATGATTTTTACGGGAAAAAATCAAGAAACTGTTGTAGTACATCACATTAAAAATCGCAAAAAATCGAAGTGGGGGAAAGTCGTCAAATAACGAAAATAAAATGCAACATTTCATCTCCTGAAGTTATGGTATTCATGGCGACCGTAGACACAGAAGAGTTCACAAGGGAGATAATGAATTAAAACCAATAGCAGACGACGCTTCTTATTTTATAGAATTTATTGTTATCAGTAGAAGTTTAACATCAAAATTATGAAATTAAAACCTTTTACTTATTATTAAAGCAGTACACATGCTGTGCCTAGGTTAAATGAGTGCAAAATACAAACGATTTCTCTGACATTGCCAATCTGCGGTGACAAGCCAAGATGGCGAAAATTCCAGCTCGAAACACAAGTAAAGCTCATATTGTCCAATACTCATGCAAAAATGAATATATAAACACAAACAGACAACAAAAACACTTATTCTATGCTAAATATTCGCATACTACATATCCTTCACTGACGAACAAAAAAAAAAAAAACTATGAACAGCCATTACAGCCATAATACGATCAATATAAATATCGTTGAAAAATGGATTTTTGATGATTCATGTCACTGTAGAGTGAATATAATATTAAAACTTGAAAAATAACTTGGTCTGGCGAATGAGGAAAAGTATGGAAGCCAAAACAGCAATAAATGACTAATTACGAAAGTTATACAAACGTTAAATTTAAGGTTGAACGGGTCCTAAAACTCTTAGATAGACTTCGAATTTTCTAATATTTTCATGACTTACACTTTGTTGATAGGGGATACAAAAAATTAAATAAAACTTGGCGGTTATGATCGTGAAATCAGTCATGTAGAAATCTGCTGGTTTGGTTGAAATGAAAGGGAAGATTTTCGAATTTTAACAAAATTTAAATACAATTTAGTTATATCAGATACATATCTTTATATTGATTAGGTAAATTATTAGCTAATATACTTGCATTTGATTTGCATGGGAAAAAATGGGGGTCAACAAATTTATTTGTGAATAAATGGCGAAATACCTCGATTATTTCTATACAAATTATCTCCACTTCATAGAAATGAAAGGTATTCCCTATTTGTCATTTTCGTGCCATTCTTAACTTGATTGATTGATTGGTTTGTTGGTTGTTTGATAAGTGGTTGATGTTGAACACCAAGTTTAGCGATATTTCAGCTAGATCATGGCGTTAACAGTGAAATGGATAAGTTCCCAAGTACCGACTTTGTTTCCTTTCTTTAAAATTTTCACTCAATCAAGTTCACGTGACACCAGACAAGTTGTTACATTTACCAAAGAAACCCTTAATCAGCATCTTGACATATGAAATCTATTAAGATATCAAACAAAATAAACAGACACAGATGGGTCATACTATTTTGATGTAGCTCACCAAAGATGACGTTTGAAACAGTACAGATCTTTTACATCTTGGTTGGTTTATGTTGGAAACCAGTATTGTCTATTGTCTATTTTCAGAGTTGCTCCCCTTTGCATAAGCGTGTAAAACGCGAGATCAAAGTCTGAAAAGTCTCGCAAATTGTCTATTATGGTAAAGTAGGAAATCAAAAAGTCGTATAAAATAGAAAAGTCAAGTACAAATAAAAAAAATTTCTAAAACAACCCTATGCTTGTAGATATATATAGAGTACTATATTATACACTGTATGTATATGCTTGCATGATGTCTTTGAACCAGATATACCAATGCTGTGCAGCAGACCGCCACGTCTCAGATTTCTGTCAATCACCCATAAGAACAATCTTGAGCGAAATCATGTTCCAGTGATATCCAAAAAATGTTGTGATCGTTCAAGATAATTCGACACAGTGGCTGAGAGATGGGGAATACATAACATTTCATGTAACAGCTACGCCAAAAAATATCGAAATTTGTGTATAAATTTTGATAGTATACGATCTGTAAGCGTTATGAAGATGAAATTTGAAATGCAATATTTCTTTGATCTTTTCGGCATTTCGATAAGTGTATATTGCTAAAAAAACATACATGTAGCAAAATATTGAAAATTCAAGGTTTGTCTCGTTCAATGGCGGATTCAGAGAGGAATTGTAGGGGTTGGACCCATTTACGAAAAAAACAAAAATCACAACTTGTAAAGATATTAGGTAAAATATCGACAGAAATTTGAATGAGCTCTAGGCAGGAAAAGAAAATAGGTCAATGTTTATACCGTAAAATAATCCTCTGACTGAGAATTGTTGGTAGATATGGTCTAATTTTAATGTGTTTAGTAAGAGCCATGATCATGAATTTGAGGTATTGAAATAAAAATGAACATGCTGCATTTGAGTCGAGCCGTTACCGTATAATTTTAGAGGGTTTAGTCACTATCACTACACAACTACATGTACTTTTTTCTTTATTATAACGCCAAAGTGGACGATTTATTGTATTACAATACGTTCAGGACGACTTTTGACAATTATTGTCTTCTCAAAAACTTTAGAAAATTGCACGAGGTTGCAGACAAGGCGAAATTTTCCCCACTAACATTGGAAGTTGATATCACAGATTGGATATTCTTATATTTGTTCTTTAAAAATCTTGAAATGAAGAGATGGAATAAGATTTTAAAATGACTTAAATATCTAAAATGATACATTCTTCGGCTTAATATATATAAGATTTTAAACATAAACGATAGTGAATGTATTATTCGTTGATGTGAAGTCACAGCAGTACGTGATTGGTACATTTGTACAGGAAACGTGAGAACGGATCACAGAGACTTGCTCTCGGAGAGAATTTCAAATTTGATAGTAAGCAATTTTTTCTGGGCCGGGAGCACGTCCCTGTGAACGGAGTTATTATTCGCTACTCATTCGATTACCCAGTCATAGTTTCCAGTTTTAGTGATTTTTTTGAAAAAGGTTAATGCTTTACTCCAAATCCCCTCTGGACATTGTATTATAAGAAACGCTTGACGTAGAGAAGAGGCCTTCTAATATTTTAAGTGGTAGTTTTTATTGAATGATTTCTGTTCGAATTTCCATGTTTTTTCTTTATAAAAACAATATTGCCCGAAAATGAGAAATTTCTATTGAAATAATTGAAAATGTTATAATATGTAAAACAACTCTTCGCGTTACTAAACTTTTTAAAGATATACTTGCTTGTTGATTTTGCCTACAATTTCCAATTTTCCCTGATTTTTCTTTTAAAAACACAATTGTACCAAAAACAAATATAAGAATTCAATTTTAAATATTTGATTTTTTACTAAAATGTTCATAACAACTCATTTATTAAACAAATAATTTAAAAATATTTTCTCTAGCATATGACTTGTGGATTTTTCTGCGTTTTCCAGTTTTCTGCGATTTTTCCTCCAAAACCCAAATTTTACCCAAAAATTGTGAAAATTCAATTTTGAATATTTGAATTTGTACTTATATGTTCATAACAACTCATTTATTATACAAATATTTTAAAAATATTTTCTCTTACCTTTGACTTGTGAATTTTTCTGCAATTTCCAGTTTTCTGCAATTTTTCTTTAAAAACCCCAATTTTTACCCCAAAAGTGTTAAAATTCAATTTTAAATATTTGACTTTGTACTTATATGTTCATAACAACTTATTTATTAAACAAATATTTTAAAAATATTTCTCTAACCTCTCACTTGTGAATTTTTCTGCAATTTCCAGTTTTCCGCGATTTTTCTTTAAAAACCCAGATTTTACCCCAAAATTGTGAAAATTCAATTTTAAATATTTGAATTTGCACTTATATGTTCATAACAACTCATAAATTAAACAAGTATTTCAAAAATATTTTCTCTAGCCTTTCACTTGTGGATTTTTCTGCAATTTCCAGTTTTCTGCGATTTTTCTTCAAAAAAACATATTTTTACCCCAAAAAATGTGAAAATTTTATTTGATTTTTTCACCAAGTATTTATACTTTTATTACTACTCTTTAGTTAAACAAATATTTTTAAAAAATGTATTTCATTAGTACTGAAAAGTGGATTATTTCAACAATTTCCAGTTTTTCGCGATTTTTCTTCAGAAAACGATATTTTTACCCCAAAATGGACAATTTCCCATTTAAATACGGCGTGCGATTTTTTTCATGTTAAAGGCAATACATTAAATAAACAAATAAACATGAAATACTTTCTGTTGCAATTAGTTTGAGGTTTGGCCAAATTTGAGCTAGATTGACTGGACTAATAAACATTTAGATTCAAATGAGTATCCATAATTTGTTGAAAGTTCACTCCTCTCAAATTTACATAAATTTTTGTTCTTGCATTTAACATCATAAAGTTATTACAGCCATACAGGCACATACTATTATCTGAATTTAAAAAAAAAGGAAAAAAAACACAATATGGCACATGTTCACACATGCAAGAAAAATTCCAAATTAATTTGTTATTGTGTTGTTCCTACAGGAAAAATATAATAGGGCGAGACATTCAAATACAAATTTTTGATCCGCATGAAATTCCAAGTCTCTTCCAAATCAAAAGGTTTGTGTCTGATGTGGCATACAACAAATTCCTCCTAAAATGTCTATGTCCATAGTAACAATGTCGAATTTATAATATATTTAGAAAAAAAAAACCCTGGTTGAAAAAAAAACAAGAAACCTAAAATAATAAGGCTGCTCACATCACCAGTATATTGAACAAGCCGGGGGGAGGGGAGGAGGTTGTGGAAGGCCTTGCCCCAATTGTCTTCAGAGCAGTTTGTATTAAGTGCATTACTTTATCTAATCTATGGTTCTACTATTACATGAAGTTATTACAGATGTTAAATGTGTTAAATGCAATGATAACATGATTAGCCTTCTGACACTTATGTTGTGTGTTGTCACATAATCAGCTGATAATATAATAAATGCTTTATTCACAAATGCATAATTATGCCCTGAGGGCTGATGGCATAAACAAAATACAAATACAAAATACATTACACAAATACAATGAACTTATGCAGTCTGGGAGTCCACTTTCCTCAGTATTAATGACTTTTTTATAAATGGAGCAACATACTGCATGCATTGAAAAGACGAAATCAAGTTTTTGAGTTGAAGATTTTTGTTTAGTTTGTAAAATTCTGGGAAAATTTTATTTATATTTTTCATTAATTCTTCACGTTCACTTTCATATTTCGGACATGTGAAAAAATAATGAGTTTCATTTTCAATTTCATTTAAATTACAGTATTTACAAATTCTATTTTCTCTTTTGATTTTTTTATACCTACCTCTCTCAATTTCTAAAAAATGATCACTTATTCGAATTTTGCATAAATTTTTTCTATTTTCATATTCCATTTTTAAAATAAATTCTTCAATAATATAATTTGTTTTTATTTTACTATACAAGAAAATTTTGTTGCTTTCAGTAGCTGTATTTAATTTGTCAAAAAATAATTTTTCATAATTATTTTTTAGATTTAGTTTAATTTTCTTTGTGATAATATAGTTCACATGTTGTGTAATTCAATACCTGGTACACATTAAAAGGGGAAAATTCAGGTTATAACCGTCGATTCTGGATATATCTTTTTAAACTATTGAATTTATATTAATCAGCACATTGGGTATGTATACAAACGCTTACGATCAATACAGGAATAGAGAAAAGAACATGTGCAGTCCCTCGACAAGAAAAGGGGTGTCGTAAATTGATGTAAACAAACACAACTTTTTTATTACCTTCCGGTTTGCAATGCTAAATATCACTAAATATAACAGCAGGCAAACCTAAGCACACTCCACGAACGATATATAGACAACTTCTTGCCAAAACATGCCATTTTAAACAAGAATAAAGTTAAAATTGCAAAAACACATGCCTCGCAGAACTTCCTTTCATAAATGTTTACTGTTTAGGGTGACGTAATTTCCAGCTAAGACGGCATTTCTTATTGGCTGAGGGTGCTATATCACTAATGCATATTCAATTTTATGTCCTAATATAGAATTCTGTCAGCTTTTTCATTGGGCGAAAAATGTAAACAAACCGAACCTCGTGTTTTTACACATTTTGGAATGCACGATTCGATACTCGTTTTTGGCTAATATTAGCCGTTGTTGCGTGTTTCACATAACCAGTCATTGCAAAAAATATATAAATATAATAAGGAAATCATGTTTTTATCATATATTTATCTATATAATATAATATTTTACGATTATCTGACAACCGTATGAATGGAAAAATTTTGCGGGCTTTCGTAAAGCGCCACCTATCGACATTTTTGTGATTATCTTCCCCTGACCTCGTGGTTTTACAAACAATAGCTGTAACGGTCAAATCCTGTGTTTGCTGTTCGACTGTCAGTATACATCTTCCATCAAGATCCCTTCGTGTGAGGAGTTTAGCATAATGATTTCATGTATATACCGGAATACACAACCCGTGTCCATGCAATACTGATTTTAGAAATTTAGAATGTGTTTAGTTAAAATGCAAAGACCCTATCAAAAAATCAATGTTAATACCAAATAAGGCCATACGTAATGACTTGACGACAATATCGTAATTATAACCCTTATGAATTAGACGATTTAAAGGTTTTATAAGTTTGTTAGGCGAGTTTAAGTATTTTTTACTCTTATGTAAAACATTACCGTAAAATCAGGGATGTGAAATGCCAGCCTTGATTAGATGTTTTACAGGTTGCATTGTATTCATGAACTAAGTCTTTAAAGGTTTTAACTAGTTTATGATAACGAAAACCTTGATGTAATAGTTTTTCAGTTATGAAAAGATTCCGTTCAATAAAATCGCAAACTTTATTACATACTCGAGCAAATCGAACAAGTTGAGATATGTAAACACCATATGATGGTGCTAATGGAACATCGCCATCCAGAAATAGATAATTAACTATGGGAAAAGAAAAATCGTCCCTTTTATCATAAATTTTAGTATCCAATTTACCATTCGTTATATCAAAATTGATGTCTAAGAACGGACAATGATGATTGTTAGAATTGGCTTTATTCAAAGTAGATGTCCTTATAATACGTATTGCAATCGTCATTATTTAAAGTTAAAATATCATCCAAATATCGGAAAGTGTTGTTAAACTTTTCAATTAAATGCTGTTTAGATGGGTCTTTGCTGATGTTGGTCATAAACTGAGATTCGTAGCAGTACAAAAAGAT
>MJUU01029222.1:8418-23030 GCA_002080025.1 Modiolus philippinarum
TCCCTATAATAATTTTTGTGATCTGTAAATCCAGCAACAGATTTAAAGCTCATGTGTTTTAGCCAACGTTTTTGTAAGGAAAATGTTATAAAAATGATTAGGAATATAAATTTCAAATAAATTGGAACTTTCTTTTCATTTTAAATAACTATTTTGTTAAATTTCTTAATGAATGAAACCTAAATGAACAATTACTGGACAAAAATAATACCTCTGAGACACCATAAAGTAAAGACGACCATCAGATCAATTTAATATCTGACATTATAGGAAAATCTTGGCGATTTGTTAATTGCGAAAATAAAGTTTCATTCATAAAACTGATATAAATCAAGCATTGCTGCATGATGGTCACATGCAAAATAAATTAATTATTTACCAAATAAATTATCTGAGTACGAAGTATACAACCAGGAAAGCATCAACAGCATATCTTAATTCAAAACCTGACCTAATGGGGGGAAAAAAGGTTTATTTCTAAAGTATAAGCATGATGGCCCTGTATAAAACGCTTTTAGCGTGCAAAGAATCTGCTCGCATCATATTTTTAGATTAACATTGGACTCAGAAAACCCTTTCATTGATTAATTTGATGTTTGTTCAAAATTTGAACCGATGTGAAAAAAATTAGAGTGGCATAATATTACATCAAGTTAATAAATTAGGCAAGGTAACATGACTGTCCTCTGCCAAATGTGTTACTTGGATATCGACCATACAGCAAAGATTTCTCTCACTGCAGAACTTAATCAAACATTTGATCTTCTGCTAAGGATGTTCTCTGGTCATGTTTAAATATTTATGTAAGATTTTCGGTTTTCTCTGGTTTTATTCGTTTAAAATCTTAATAATATTTTGTCCGGTGACCCCCTATTTTTTCCTTATTTCTTTTTTAGCTCGCCGGGACGAATGTACGGAGAGCTATTGTCATACCCCCGATATCGGCGTCGTCGGCGCCGTCAGCTAAACTTTTAACCTTGCTTGTGGAATGGAGACCTTAAGTGCTAGGATGTTGATATTTGGTATGTGACTTCCCTGTGATGAGAGCTTTCTTGTGGTACCATAATTGTAGACATTTTGACCTTGACCTTGCCCTTAGTGCAATTTAAAAAAAAATTTAACCTTGCCGCTAGAAGGTAAGCTTTTAGTGGTAGGTGTTCATATTTGGTATGTAACTTTCTTATGATGGGAGCTTTCTAGTGGAACCATATTTGTGGACATTTTGACCTTAACCTTTTCCTGAGGGCAATTTTTTTAAAATTTTAACTTACCTCTAGAAGTTAGATATTTAGTGGTAGGATGTTCATATTTAATATGTGACTCTGTTATGATGATAGCATTCTTGTGGCTCCATATATTATTAGACATTTTCACATTGACGTGCCCTGAGGGCAATTTTTTAAAAAGCTTCTAGAAGGTAGTTGTCTAGTGATAGGGTGTTTATATTTGGTATTTGACTTCCCTATGGAGAGAGCGTTCTGGCAGTACCATACTTGTAGACATTTTAACCTTGACATTGCCATAAGGGCAATTAAAAAAAACTTGAACCCTGCCTATAGAACTTATTCTTTTAGTGGAAGGGAGTTCCTACTTGGCATGTGACTTCCTTATATCATTAAAAATTTTAAAACATTTCAATTACAATAATGTATTATTTCAAATTTATTGTGCATTGAGGTCACTCTTTTCCCCGGCGAGCTATGTTGTCTTCTGACAACCCTTGTTTACTTTTTTGGAGCATTCTGACAAAATTTGATTGAATCGCTGATATTTTGTCAGAATCATTATTGGATAAACATTGCTTATTCTGGACCAATGAAAATGCATCTGGAGTTCAGTTTACCGCCATTTTTTGAAACATTCGTATCTCAAAAATAACACTGGTAACTCATCAATTTTCTGGGCTTAAATTACTGCCTTTTAATTTTTCTGACAAAAAATCACATTGAAATCCTTGTTATTTTAAAATTGATCAGCGAATATCCTTAAAGATTTTTAATTGCGATATCATGAACTGTTAATAGCCATATTAACCGAGCATGGTAACATAAGCTTCTACTTAACATATGAATTGCATATTAACCACACTTTTAAGAACTCTACAATGGCAGTGTTTTTAATCATGTGGAAAAAAGCGGTTATTATTTATTAAGCATGGTAAAAGGGTAGAACATTCCTTTGTGATATTACAAAATAGCCGTTATTTCCAATCTAAGCTAAGCATTGGGCCTTATGAAAATTGTTAACTGCTCCATCTTGAAAACAGCTTCATATATCAAGTACTTTCACTTTCACTTAATACCATTAACAAAACGAGTAGCCAAGTAGGCAATAAAGGTTCATTTAAGCCTCTTGTTGCAATTTTGATTATTTTGTTGATAAGATTCCAGGAAGCAAAAACCGTCCTCACATGTTTAAAGAAGTTTCAACTATAGCTATTGAAAATGGCTAACATTTATCAGTTAAACTTAAGCTTCCAATTTTGGCTATTTCGAGTCTCTATCGTATTTACATTAATTGACTTTTGTCCTTCATTTGTTTTCTCTTGTGGTTGTAATATGCGGCCATTGTAGAAGCTTACTGCTACCCATTGTATTTTATAAATTTAAATAATTTGATAAAAGTAAGTGCACTTACCTAGAGCGTATTCTGTCTATAGATGGTTAAAATCAAATATCCTTGATCTCATGCGTAAGACCAATAATGTTCTAATACACATGTGACTGAGATATGTTACTGGATATCAGAATGTTGTCAATAAACAAGCAGTATAAGAAGTATAAACATTTATCTATCAAACTACTCTTTACTTTGACATACGGGACGTTTTAATATCTTCAATGCTATCAAAATCAATACCAAGATAACTATTTATGACCTTAGCACTTTTGCATGTCCCATTTTGAAGAAGATAGCTGGCACCACAGTAGCTTTGTCTTATTCAATACTAAATCAATATGTGTATTGTATCATGCCCTGAAAACAAACAATCATTACTGCTAAACCATTGACCGTCATAAATCGAACTTTTTGTCAAAACGTATATTGAATTCTGTCTTGGAATAGATTACTAATACGTTTGAACATCATTTTGTTTCATTACAATACCCTTCATAACACATATTTCATCGATGTGACTATATCCTCATTATTATCTCGACTTTTGATTAAAGGAAGAAATTTTTTGGGTATATTATTACTTGATATTTTGCCGATTTAGATATTGGGAACATTTTGAGAAAAGGGCTGTTTTGGGGCATTTTGGTATGCGAACCATTAGAATCAATAATATGTTATTTACGCCAATACCCAATGGCAATGTTATCAAGTTATGGCTTCCGTTTCACTTTACTACTGTAAAGGGACTAGGGCCTCTTTTTTTGCTTATTACTTTTCAGAAATTCGACAGTCCTCGTAACTGTTATCGATGTTGTACGAGTTAAATAAAACACCAGCGTCAACAGTCCTAATAAGGAAAGCTTTAATTTTTGTATAAAATTTTTATCGTGTTGCAAAACATTTATCATAAATCTTCAATATTTTATCCTTTTGCTTTTACTATCACAACTTCAGTTTGAAGTAATATACACCTCGCCATAGGTTAAGCAACATCCTTAATTTTTGGAAGATTTTACTTTGGATTTAAAGCATCTATAAATCGTACACAGATTTTGCGATTTATTGAACGATTATTGTAAACCATAAGTAAAGACAACTTAATCCCATCCGTTCAACCACTCAGTCTCATACGGAAATGCCAAAAACGAAATCAGAAAAAGTGTGTAAAATTAACTCAGAATAAAATTCAATGATCGCTAATGAGACAAATATGCTATTTTGAGGTAAATTCGAAGCTACAAAGTTAGTATGTGGTATAACCATCTCGTTTCCAGTAATGTTCATATAGCCTCCTCCTCATACTGTTGACAAAACGACGGAGTATTCCCTGGGGTATATTACGTCATTCGGTGACAAGTGCGTAAATCCTGGATATTTTGACAAGCAGGAGTTCTGTCGTGTCGTGGAAATAGCGCGAAGTACTTAAAACTATTATCAACAACCAATTAGTTTAAATCCACACGCACAGAGTTTCACACCAGAGACTGACAATTTAAATAGGTCTGCCGTAAATCAGTACCCATACATGTCCCGTCCAGATACAGATGTACATCTTCGCCACGTCAGCCCCGCCCGTCAACACATCTTTAACAACTACACATTCGTATATCAACCACAGATTTCCCAAGCTAGATTTACCGTATTTCAAACGACTTAAATGGCAATCATTTTGGGATTGTTTTGAATGTTCCATTCACTTGAATGAAACTTTGACTCAAATTCAGAAATTTAAGTATCTGAACGCCCAACTCAAGGATAGCGCCGCCGAGACTGTTGAGGGTTTTGCTTTAACAAACGGGAACTACGAAACAGTAGTTAACCTATTACATGAACGCTACGCCCAACCTCATAAACTTGTTCATTCTTACATGAAGGCCTTAATGAACCTACCTGCACCGAAAAATAACATATATAGTTTAAGGAGCTATGGTGATAAATTTGAATCCTACGTAAGAGGCTTGGAATCGTTGGGACAAGCGGAAGATATGTATGGATCCCTCTTAGTACCAGTTGTATTAGAGAAGCTACCAAGTTAGGAAATCAATCGTACGAGAACACAAAACTCCAAATTTAAGTTTGAAAATGTTGCTGCATAAATCAATTACTGAAGAAGTAGATGTACTTGAAGCGGGACATACTAGGGCTCAGCCGGGACAAATGTGCACACAGTGTTCTTGGCCGGTACCCAAATGAAACAAAAACAATTTAACAAATCAAATCAAGGTATACAGTAAGGAAAGCAAACGCAAATCTGTGTATATTTTTGTGCGGTAACACATTATCCAACGGAGTGCAACATAGCTACGGACGCAAGCACCAGAAACAAAGTCGTTGAAAAGAAGCAACTGTGCTACAATTGTCTTAGAACACATTGAGTATCGACATGTAAATCAGTCAAGAGATGTAAGGAATACAGTGGTAAACATCATACCAGTTTGTGTAAGGGAAAAGACTGTAATCCGGACGAAAACCGAAAAACAACCTCAACAATCATCAGTGAACGAAGTGGAATCAGTGGATGAAACCAAAGTCATGTATATACCCCAGAGTAGTAATGACATTTTATTGAAGACCGCTATCGCACCTGTTGTTTATATGGACCGTGAAGTTGATACGAATATTTCATTCGACGAGGGCGCACAACGCTCGTTCATATCTCAAAAGTTAGCTGATAAATTGAACACAAAACCAAACGGGAAGGTTAACCTTAAGCTATCCGCTTTTAGAGATAGTTCGTAAAGTGTGAGGAACTTGGATGCAAAAAACATTCAGTTAAAAACTAACACAGGAGAATACCTGAGCATAATCGCACTAATCATTCCACAAATAGCTTTTCAATTACAGAACAAAATATCCAATACTACACGGAATCTTCAGCACATCAGAGGAGTTAAACTAGCACATTCAGTCAATGATGGAGAACATTTTGAAATAGAACTACTAATCGGCGCTGATTACTTTTGGGAAATAGTCCAAGAAAGAGTAATACGAGGAAATCGCTGTACAGTCTAAAATTGATTATCCTCTGTCCGGACCTTTAATAAAGAACAGTGCGCACCAAACTACATCGTCAACTACTAGCATTTTGAATGTTACTTAATCTCATCATATTGACGAAGAAACTGAGATGGAAAAGTTTTGGAAACTTGAATCCATAGGAATTAATTCTAATGAAAATGACACTATTATTGAAAATGACTACATAAAATCGTACCAACAGACAGCCATAACATATGTGAACGGGAAATAC
Organism: Modiolus philippinarum; assembly: GCA_002080025.1. Classification (NCBI taxonomy): domain Eukaryota; kingdom Metazoa; phylum Mollusca; class Bivalvia; order Mytilida; family Modiolidae; genus Modiolus; species Modiolus philippinarum. The sequence goes on from MJUU01029222.1 coordinate 14,288, forward strand.
ACTGCCAAACTACCATGGAAACTGGAGCATCCAGATTTGCCATCGAACATAGAGGTAGCAGAAGCGAGTACTGAAAGCACTATTAGGCGTTTGAAACGTGAACCAAATCTACTAGAGAAATACACAGAAATCATCCAGGACCAATTGCGACGAGGTTTCATTGAAAAAGTACCAAAAACTGCAAATGCAGATGATAAGCGCATTATTCATTACATCCTTCACCACCATGTAAAAAAAGAATCTGAAACTACACCAATAAGGATTGTCTACGACTGTAGTTGTAAGTTGGATGTAGACTAACCTAGTCTGAATGTCTGCCTGATGTCAGCTCCGCCGAATTTAAATGACTTGACTCATATACTCATGAGATTCAGAACATGTAAGTATGCTATGAGCACAGACATTGAAAAAGCTTTTTTTTACATATCGGACTGCATAAAGATGACAGGGACGCCACTCGATTCTTTTGGCATGGAGATAATGGAGATATCACAACATACAGATTTAAATCGATTCTCTTTGGTGCTACATGCTCACCATTCATTTTGAATACTGTATTGCTTTATCACTTGGACACGAACAACAGTGAAATATCCGACATTATAAAAATAGAATTATACGTAGACAGTATTTTATCAAGTATTGGTACTCGGGATGAAGCCATTTTTTACATTCAGGATGCCAGAGAAATTATGTCGAAAGCAGCTTTTAATTTGCGCTCATGGAGTTTTAATTGCCAGGATTTAGTACAAGTAGCGAAAAGTCACAACATAGCAGAAAATAATGAAATTGTCAAAGTTATAGGATTGAAGTGGGATACAGTTACAGTTACTGATTTACTTATATACCAAAATGTGAAGTTATCGGAAGTAGTGGAGCCAAACCTAACAAAGTGCGAAATACTCAAACAGTCGTCTACAACATACGACCCTTTGGGATTACTATACCAAGTAACGAGTAAAGCAAAGTTATTAATGAAGGCATTAAGGAGGCATAAATGCGAGTGGGATGAGCCCCTTCCGATGGGATTCAACAGAAACGGACTAAATTAGCAGCAGAGTTAGAACTATCAACGAAAACGAGTACACCCAGACAGTATTTTGCTGGGACGACTGACAACATGAAACATTTACAGTCATTAACATTCCGATCACTGATATCCCAAGTTTTCAACTTGGTTCATGTCCGATGAAATTGCTGGCATGGAAAATATTGGGTATTGCTTAACTTATGGTGAGGTGTATAGTTTAATAGTTTTAAGTGCATATGGTATTGTTCAAATAACTTTAGTTATAGCTGAAGTTGCATCAAACAAAAATTTGTTGACAAAACTGATTTGTATGTAGTTTGCTCTAAAGACAAGCAATTGTGATATTTTTTCAGATAACAACGTGAACTGGTTGAAATTTTCCCGCATGGCCGGAGTTGCTTGCTTAAATCAGTTTTTGGTAGGACTTTCCGTTAAAAAGAGTAGACATGAAATAAATAAAATGGCCACGGTTTGTGGAAGTAATTTGTGTTGTTTGGTATAATAAGATTGAGAGCATCATTGTTGTCGAGATTTTATTAGAAAATATATTTGAAGTACAGACAACAAATGAAAGCATCTGACAAATACGATTGAATCTAGACAGAGATTAATGAAGTAATTATCACCCCAGGACTTTTTATGACTATCAAGAGTCGAATGCTAGCAAATGAATAAGTAAACAGTCAACATATTTTACGGTGTAGACATTCTTGTGTCCTGATAATTGATATCTGACCTTAACTTAAAATGTGCAGAAAGAAAGCTTGACCGACAAATTACAAAAAAAATGAACTTAATATTATATGAGCATTACCCTCTAGAGTAAATGCTAGTCCTTTCTCTTAAATGTATATTCAAATGAATTTTTTTTAAAAACATTTTAGCTATATTCAATTATATCATATTACCTCAATCTACCACCATTTTCGCATAAAAAATGTTAATGTTTTACTTGTAGTACATGTAATAGAATTCATCATCCCGTAATTACATAAATATTAGTTGGGAAGGTATGACAGATGTCTATTCGACCTGTTTTGTATAGAAAACACATTATGCAATATGGGTTTTTAATTTTATTACCACTGGGTTGATCCCACTGGTGGTGGACTGAAATTCAAATGGGCTTTCACTTTCACAAAATAATAAGACCTTAAACGACAAATTTATAAAGTCTAATGGAGAACAAATAAATGTAAAGCCAAAATCAGCTCAGAACAGAGTAACTCCTTAGTTTTGAGCAAAATTTTCTAAAATTTGTAATTAGATATTGTAAGTTTCTAAACAAAATCGGTTCTCTTGTTCGTCCGAAGTCTTGACGACTCAGTTGCTGAATACCTTCAGAGATTAACAGTCCACCAGCAGAATCATCGACACAGGTTATAAATAACAAATAACGAGTTTACTGTAAATTAAATTTCTGCATATTACCTTTAGACAACTTATATTTCTTCAGTGCATATCAAATCAATACATTTGGAAGACTATAAATAAAAAATTTGTAAAATCTTTTAGAGAACAAATAACCAAAACTGATCTATAAATGATAAGATCTGTCGTAAGCGTTCTTTGGTATTATTTTTATCCATTTCGGTTGTTATTCTTTATATGCTCTGTTTTATTTTGGATTTCAAAATTTGATTTATTCTCTGTAACGAAGTGTCTCAAGTTGTTGAATAGGTCATTTGTAGAACTTAAACTTTACCGGAATTATCGTTTATTTTTGTTCCTTTTCATTTTCAAACGTCAGGAAATAATAAAAGAAAATGAAAATAGACGAGTTTAACATGTCACATGCACTTTGTACGATTTCAATGCTTTTTGGCTATGTCGTAGCTGTAAATGTCAGACGCACTTTGCACGATTTCACTGATTTTTGCCTATGTCTAAGTTTTAAATGTCAAATGTATCTTTGTACGATTTCAATTATTTTTGCCTATATCTTATCTTTACATGTCAGATGCACTTTGCACGATTTCACTGATTTTTGCCTATGTCTTATTTTTAAATGTCAAATGTATCTCTCTACGATTTCCCTGATTTTTGCCTATGTCTTAGTTTTAGATGTCAAATGTATTAGTCCGTGGGCTGGAAACACTTTCCGTGCACCCCCCCCCCCCCTTCCGAACCAGACCGGTTTTTTCTTCAGTCCTTCTATGTCCCCTCTTCATAATAAAACATGTTAACACGAACATTACATGCACGCATAGACAGTATAGGGCCACTTTTATAGTACACCCGAAAAATTAATGTATTTTCGTTTTAACATAAGTTTCATCTTTTAAGCTCCATTACTTTTTACAGATAAGTAATATGTACTGAAATTTGGAATCAAATTAAAGCTAATTTAATATGCTTTACAATGAACACAGGTTTGGGTACTTTAACGCTAATTTTATGATCTGGGGATACAAAAAATCTACCCCCCCTGCAAAAAATTGCGAAAATGTCGATTTTTGGCTGTCAATTCCTTTCAGATAAACAACCCTCGTCATTTGATCTAGTTTTTATGCCTAACTTAACAGTTGTGATACAATGTTGGAAAATAAAACCATTAAATGCCATAAAATTTTGATTTTCGTTATAATTTTTTTTAAAAATGGAATTTTTCGGAATTTTAGATTTTTCACAATTTCGACTTTTTGACTTAAGGGTCGTAAAAATCTGAATATTTAATTAATATTTGCCGATGCAATAATAATTTATGATATGTTAGCAACAAATTATATGCAAAAACTTTAGTTTCAGATATATTATAGGTTCATAAATGTCAAAATTAGCACCCCTCCCCCTAAAATTTAAGAAAATTTAAATATTTAGGCTCTAAATGATAAAAAGATAATGTTCAATGGGAATTCTAGCGTGTATTTCACTACAGCTGACATGCAGAAGATCATTTAAGTAGATTAAAACTTTTCAAAAGGTCTGATTTCGACTCTTCTGTCCGAAATTGCATGAAAAATGGGAATTTTCTGTTTTTCGGAATTTCTGCTGTTTTGACTTTGAGATGCAAATACTTCATGAAATTGATATATAACTTGAAAATGTTGATTAAATATCGTTTCATTATATCTAAGCAATTAGAAAGTATGGTTTTAAGCCTTTTAGACTAACTACAGTCTCATAAATAACAAACATATTACCCCTTACCATACATATTCAACACAATTTATTTCATTTTATTCAGCTTGAAAAGCTTTTAACATTGTATAAAGGTCCAATGACATATCATTTTCAAACATCAAAATACACAGAATCTCCAATTTATCATAAATTAGATCATGCGCCCGGTTTATGGGCAGTTATTCAGCGATTTAACTTTGAATTTCGGAAAATTCTGAAATACTGAAAATTCCCATTTTTCACGATAATCGTCCAAAATATTCAGTTTTACCCATATTTTGGTGTCAAAATAACATATTATGATGTATCAAATGCATCTTTTGCAATGAAAGTAAAACATTAGTATGCTTTGTTCATTTATATGTACAGACGGTCATATTTTGGGGATATTTGAGTTTAATTTTTAAATTTAAGTTTAATGTCCTTGGTACTGCATTTGGCTTCCTATTTCGATTATTTTGGTAATGAGTACTTCTTTTGTGACAACTTTTGGATTATGGCTTTCCATATCATTTGATATTAATGCTGCTGATGAGAGGTAACTCCTTGAAACACGTGTACAGCCTAATGAAATTTACAGTTTTTTATGCACCATCGGTATTTTTTGTATTTTGAACCATTGGGCCGATGCCACTGCTGGTGGACCAGAGGTCCCCGATGGTATTCACAAGCCCGATAGTCAGACTTGTTTGACATGAAAATTTTACCTTGCGTGTTATACAAATTTACTGTTTTATCAAAATTCTAACCACTTAAAAATACTGAGGCTTCATTCCGTGTATGGCACTCGGTAGATGTCCTTGGTACTGGATTTGGCTTCCTATTTCGATTTTTTTGGTAATGACTACTTCTTTTGTGACAACTTTTGGATTTTAGCTTTCCATATCATTTGATATTAATGCTGCTGATGAGAGGTAACTCCTTGAAACACGTGTACAGCATAACAAAATTTACAGTTTTTTATGCAACATCGGTATTTTTTGTATTTTGTTGGGGTAGGGGTAATATTTTTAGTATTTAGAGACAAATTGAACACTCCTTATTTTTCTAAACAGTGTTTTTAAATAACATATGTATCGGTTAAGACAATAAATTGGCACATCTGCATATAAATCCTCCAGATTTGCCACAGATAACGATTTAAAAGTGAATTTTGGACAAAGCTGAAATGCTAAAAATTTCCATTTTTTATCAATTTTGGACAAAATATTGAGTTTAAGCTGACAACTGGGATTTGAAATACAAAAGCATGATAGTATTCATGCAACTTTGTAATATGCAACGCAGAATTTGCGTATGGTGGTTATTTATATCCCAACATAGAAAAAATATTGACAATTTGGGGGGAAATGTGTTGGGGTAGGGGTAAGATTTTTGGTATCTAGAGTCACATTCAACACCCCTTGTTTTTCTAAACAATGCTTTAAGACATCTAATGTATCGCTTAGAACAATTAATTGGCATATCTGCAGATATATTCTATAGATTTGATACATATTGCGATTTAACAGTTAACTACGGACAAATCTGAAATACTGAAAATTTCCATTTTTCATCAATTTGCGGAGAAATATTGAGTTTTAGTCGACTAATGGGTGTTAAAATACCAAATCATGATGTAATTCATGCAACATTGTAATATACAACAGACATTTTGTATGTTCTGGTTATTTGTGTGCGAACATAGACCAAAAAACACAAATTTCAGGAAAAATTTGGTGGGTAGGGGTACAATTTTCGGTATTTACAGTCACATATAACACTCCTTGTTTTTCTAAGCTATGTTTTCAGACAACTAATGTATTGCTTAGAACAATTAACTGGCATATCTGCAGATCTATTCTATAGATTTGATATATATTGCGATTTAACAGTGAACTATGGACAAATCTGAAATGTTGAAAATTCCCATTTTTCATCAATTTGGGGAGAAATATTGAGTTGTAGTCGACCAATTGCTGTTAAAATACCAAATCATGATGTAATTGATGCAACATTGTCATATACAACATACATTTTGCATGTTCTGGTTATTGTTATGCGAACATAGACCAAAAATCACCAATTTCAGGGAAGATTTGTTGGGGTAGGGGTAAGATTTTCGGTATTTAGAGTCACATATAACACTCCTTGTTTTTCTAAACAATGTTTAAAACAATTTATGTATTGCTTAGGACAATTAAATGGCATATCTGCAGATATATTCTTCACATTTGACATATATTGCGATTTAACGATGTAATACGGACAAATCTGAAAGGTTGAAAATTCCCATTTTTCATCAATTTTGGGGGAAATATTGAGTTTTAGTCGACCAATGGCTGTTGAAATACCACATTCTGATGTAATTCATGCATTAATGTCATATACAACAGACATTTTGCATGTTCTGGTTATTTCTATGTGAACATAGACAAAAAATTGACAATTTCAGGGAAAATTTGTTGGGGTAGGGGTAAGATTTTCTGTAATCAGAGTCACATTTAACACTCCTTGTTTTTCTTAGCAATGTTTTATGACACAAAATGTGTCGCTTGGTACAATTAATTGGCATAGTTGCAGAAATATCCTCCAGATATGCCATATATAACGATATAGCAGTGGACTTTGGACAATTCTAAAATGTTGAAAATTCCCATTTTTCACCAATTTCGGGCAAAATATTGAGTTTAAGTCAACAAATGGCTGTTAAAATATAAAATCATAATATAAGTTATGCAACATTGTCCTATACAACACACATTTTGTGTCTTCTGGTAATTTTTATGCGAAAATAGACAAAAAATTGACAATTTTAGAGTAAATTTGTTGGGGTAGGGGTAAGTTTTGTTGATATATAATGTATATATTACCCAGAAAACGGCCATTATTTGTTATGGTTGTAAAGCTTATATAATAAGCTTTCATTTGATACCTTTTTTAAATGATATTTGTTTACTAAAAAATAATATTAGGCAAAAGAAAGACAATACTTATTCAAAAACGAAATTATCCAAAGGTCCCTGTATTTGGTATATTTGAAAATAAAATTTTGGTCATTTAAAATATGTTAACATTGTCTTAACCTGTTTTATATTGAAGAAAATAGATTGAAAAGCTAAAAACAATTTTCAGAATCGGGAATTGAGATGCACTTCGGGTTCTCTAGACCATCAAACTTACGCAATTTCAATGAAAATATAAGTTTTTTCGTCAATATTTCATTGGGGTAGGGGTACGTTTAATTGCGCTATGGAACGTATTGGGCATAGAAATCTTAAAAACACGGGTTCTTTGTGAAGCTTGTATAATAAGCAATCATTTGATACCTCGTTTTTATAATTTGAAGGCATTTTGTCAACATTTTGAAGCAACTGAAAGAAAAACTTGAACGAAAAACGAAATTTTCCAAAATTTTGGTAGGTGGGTCTAAAAATGGGCCAAATTCCACAAGTGCGTACAGGTTATGCTCGTGTTTACATGTTTTATTTTGAAGAGGGGATGCATGCGGACTTAAAAAAAATGGATGGGGTTCGGAAGTGGGGGGTGCACGGGGGGTTATTCCAGCCCATGGACTATATCTTTGTACGATTTCACTGATTTTCGCCTATGTCTTAACTATAAATGTAAGATGCACTTTGTACGATTTCACTGATTTTTGCCAATATCTTAGCTTTAAATGTCAGATGCACTTTGCACGATTTCACTGAATTTTGCCTATGTCTCAGCTTTAAATGTCAGATCCACTTTGTACGATTTCACTGATTTTTGCTTATGTCTTAGCTTTAAATGTCAGATGTACTTTGTACGATTTCACTGATTTTTGCCTATGTTTTAGCTTTAAATGTCAGATACACTTTGTACGATTTTACTGATTTTTGCCTATGTCCTAGCTTTAAATTCAAATGTTTCTTTGTACGATTTCACTGATTTTTGCCTATGTCTTAGCTTTAAATGCCAGATGTACTTTGTACGATTTCACTGAATTTTGCCTATGTCTTAGCTTTAAATATCAGATGTACTTTGTACGATTTCACTGAATTTTGCCTATGTCTTAGCTTTAAATATCAGATGTACTTTGTACGATTTCACTTAATTTTGCCTAGGTCTTAGCTTTAAATGTCAGATGTACTTTGTACGATTTCACTGATTTTTGCCTATGTTTTAGCTTTAAATATCAGATGTACTTTGTACGATTTCACTGAATTTTGCCCATGTCTTATCTTTTAATATCAGATGTACTTTGTACGATTTCACTGAATTTTGCCTATGTCTTAGCTTTAAATGTCAGATGCACTTTGTACGATTTCACTGAATTTTGCCTATGTCTCAGCTTTAAATGTCAGATGCACTTTGTACGATTTCACTGATTTTTGCTTATGTCTTAGCTTTAAATGTCAGATGTATCTTTGTACGATTTCACTGATTTTTGCCTATGTTTTAGCTTTAAATGTCAGATACACTTTGTATGATTTTACTGATTTTTGCCTATGTCTTAGCTTTAAATGTCAAATGTTTCTTTGTACGATTTCACTGATTTTTGCCTATGTCTTAGCTTTAAATGTCAGATGTTCTTTGTACGATTTCACTGAATTTTGCCTATGTCTTATC
>MJUU01029222.1:23153-66924 GCA_002080025.1 Modiolus philippinarum
CGATTTCACTGAATTTTGCCTATGTCTTATCTTTAAAAATCAGATGTACTTTGTACGATTTCACTGAATTTTGCCTATGTCTTATCTTTAAATATCAGATGTACTTTGTACGATTTCACTGATTTTTGCTTATGTCTTAGCTTTAATAGTCAAATGTACTTTGTACGATTTCAGTGATTTTTGCCTAATATGTCTTAGCTTTAAATGTCAGATGAACTTTGTACGATTTCACTGAATTTTGCCTATGTCATAGCTTTAAATCACAGATGTACTTTGTACAATTTCACTGATTTTTGCCTATGTATTAGCTTTAAATGTCAGATGCACTTTGTACGATTTCACTGAATTTTGCCTATGTCTTAGCTTTAAATGTCACATGTACTTTGTACGATTTCACTGAATTTTGCCTTGTCTTAGCTTTAAATGTCAGATGCACTTTGTACGATTTCACTGATTTTTGCGTATGTCTTAGCTTTAAATATCTGATGTATATTTGTACTATTTCAATAGTTCTTCTTAGGTTTCCAGATATTGCACTTTTACAGACTTACATATTCGGGAAAGCTTTTATGACCTTATTGGGCGTACTGATGAGCCTATCCTATTTTCGAGTTACTTTGCTTATTTGTATATATAATTTCAACATCACGACATATTAAGTTTTTAGGGATTAATATCCAGACTCTTCAATAAGTGTGTTTACAGACTGTGACTTCAATTTAATTTAGTAAATGGTCAGTCATTTTGTTAACGGCTTTCATTAAATGACAGACAGTAATGGCTACCAACGTAAGCGAAGCCAAAATGATTTTAGAGTTTCAATTAACACCCAACTGAGTGTTGAATACTCTCAGTCTAATGGTGCCAATGAAGCTGTCGATCGTTTAGACGCTACTTTATATTTTGCAGGAAGCCTACATAAGTGAAATGCTTGATTGCTTTCGTATTTTTGTTCTCAGATTACGTAGACAATATAATTAAATTTGGTGTTAACTACTAAAGGTCGACAACTCATTTATCTTGTCTTTATATTCACAAATTCGTCGAAATTATTAATAATTGATATTAAAACAACACAAAATTATAATTAAAGTACATTTCAGTGATGGAGACAGGACAGACTATATTGCAGACTTAGTAAGAAATATCAATAATAAGCTTGAAAAAATACTTTTGTCCCAAGAAAAATACATTTGTTCTAATTTTTAACTTTATGCTTTTTTACTATTTAATAGCGTCTACCGTGAAGTATTGTCAACCATTATAATTGTTTCTCATGATAAAATCCGAGGACGGAATAAAATGCATTGCTGATCATAAAATAATATTCTCTTGGATTTTCATATGAAATATATAACAGGAATGGCACTGTTCACGGAGCATTATTTAGGATTACATTTGAACCTCTTTGAAATCAAAGTCCATAAATATGTTTTAAACCTTTTTTAAATTATGTTTTTCATGGTTTTGACTGTTGTAGCAACCTATAAATACGACATATAAACGAAACTGAATGGTAAAAACCACCGTAACGATACTTCTTCCCTCAATGTCTACGATTACAACCCGATTTATTTATGCAGATGATATTAACCATACCTAGTAAATTGAATCCAGCTTAGCCCGTATAAAATATATATAAAAAAAAAAACAATTGAGTTCACGTAAAATTTCCTTCATCCGGCAGGAGTTCGTGACATTCTGTTTGTGGTTGAGTCCGGTTGGAGTTCGTGACATTCTGTTTGTGGTTGAGTCCGGTTGGAGTTCGTAACATTCTGTTTGTGGTTGAGTCCGGTTAGAGTGTGTGACATTCTGTTTGTGGTTGAGTACGGTTAGAGTTTGTGACATTCTGTTTGTGGTTCAGTCCGGTTGGAGTGTGTGACAATTTTTTGTTGTTTAGAGTTAGAGTTTAGGGTTGCTGCTTTTGCATTTTGTTGAGAAGTCCATTCGAATAGAATTAAACATTACTCCAAATATCGGGAACTGACCAAGCCCACTTTACTTGAATAATGTTTTTATAGTTATCAGACCTAAGCATGGACAAAAACTCCAAGTAACTACTTGTAAAGAGTCATCGATATATATAGTCAAATGTATATATTCAAAATTCCAAATATATCAGTTTGGCAATGCAACTACTGATTGTAACTACTGATTTCAGTTTGGCAGTGCAACCACTGATTGTAACTACTTATTTTGGATAATTTAAGGAATTACATTTTTACGAAATGTCAAATCCCGATGACGATTTCGAATGCGTCTAGTTTTTAGTATCTATTCACGGAGCATTATTCTGTTTTATAAGCCTTTTCAAGTTAGCTTCGGCACTGTTCAAGCGCATAAATACTTTTAAAACCTTAAATCAGGTAGGCAAATTTTTGGAAACATTTAATTAACATTTAAATGCACACCTACCACTAACCCTAGACGGAACTCCCTATTGTCATCTGTACATAGTCTGGTCTATCGGAAAAATAACAGTATAGCAATAGACATATCATAACTAATCACTCTTGATAGTTTCGATGGGTAGGAAAATGATTTGGATAATGTTTTTCCTTGAAAATCATTGAAAGGGGGAATAAAACACATAATATGTCTGCTTTGTTTTGGGTCGTTTTAACCTGGATATGGGATGTTGTCTCCTTGACATTTACCCCATTTCCTTTCTTTTTCATATTTCTTGTTTTAATGGTAAAATTTAATAAAGCAGGTACACTTAAAGGTGACTTCGAGATAAAGACCAACAATAAAAGAATTGTTTCTTTGCTTGTTTTTACTGGTAGGATTGGTATTTTCAGAGAAGAAAATCTTTGAATGTCTTTTCCATAAAGTCTACAGTTAACCTATGTACCTCGCTGGTGGCCATCTTGGATGAGGTACGGACATTCCGGATACAATTTTAAATCTGGACCACCTAGAGACTATTATGGCCAAGTTTGGTTCCAATTGGTCCAGTGGTTTCTGAGAAGATATTTGAATGAAAAAGTTTACGACAGACGGACGGACGACGGACGCCAAAAACAACGGCAGCAGAACACCGAAGGAACAAGAGAAGCGAAGACCACAAAAATCGAAATCCAAAGACATGGCAAAAACGGCAACAGAGAAAAACAAAGACAGAACAAGGACGTGAGACAGCTACAAGCACGGAAATAAAAAGACGACATCAAAAACTAAGGCACTCACAGTGCGAACTCCTATGAAAACCGGGAGTGACATCAGGTGCTCCGAAAGGGCAAGCATGTCCCTCTCCGCCAGCGGCACCCGTCACACTATCAGTGAGTAAATCCAGGGTTGAGTCAAAACCAGTTATGTCAAATCCGTGAAGACGTGAAATCTAGCTGAAAATGTCCGTTTTCATTTGGGACACTGACACGTCATATCTGTCAATGATATCATGGTGACGGCCATAAAATTTCTGAAGGGATGAAAGCAACAAAGGCTGAACAAATTCAGGTGACGGCAAAAGTTCACCCTGGCATAGCCAGGTTAGCAAAAAAAGCTCCTCCGTCCATTACAAAAAAAAATCGGCAGGGGTTCCCCTTTTATTCAAGTAAATATTGGTGAAATTAAAACATTCAGAGTGGTCCCTCCTTCAAAAAAATGGACAGCGGTTCCTTTTGTTATCTAGTTTATACATATTGCTGGAATCGTAAATAAAATATCTATCAGAACACCTTTTCTCCCTAAAATTTCAGTTCTCTGGTCTCGTTTCCATAGTAACCGAGAGTTCAACTATCCATTTCAACCCATATCAGACAACAATCCAAATAAAAATTTTAAGGGGTTCCCTTTGAAATCCATTGAGTCCAATATCAAAACTATGTTCCCCGCTGGCAGCCATCTTTAATGAGGTACAGACCTGCTGGATACTTTTTTTGGAAGGGACCATCTAAGGACCATTGTGACTTAAGATTGGTTCTATTTGGACTTCATCTTAGATGAAGTATGCACGTGGACAATTTCTAAAGGGGACCACCAAAGGTCTATTGTGACCAAATTTGGTTGCAATCGGCCCATTGGTTTCAGAGGAGAAGATCTTTGGATTAAAAGTTCACGACGGACGCCAAGTGATGGCAAAAGCCCACCTTTTCATAGCCAGGTGAGCTTAAAAAGGAAAAAAAATCCCACCACAAAAAAAAAATAATGTTGATATTGTACTCATTGGAATAGAATAAAAAAGATAACAGGAAACACCTACAATGGCCGAAAAACATAGCCACATGCCACAAAGTATATAGGAACTGCACAAGAAAATCATGAACCTTCATATAAGACCAGTCTAGGTAAACCTGGACCGTAAGTCGACTCTACTAAACAAAGTTTGTAAAAATAAGTTGGGAATAAATTATATTTTTTAAGAAAGTGATTAAAACTGGTATGTAATGATAAAGAGGGGTATTTGCCAAAAACAGAAGTTGCGGGAGGTAAAATTTCCCGAGCCTTAAAGGCAAAAGGAAGGATTTATGACCCAAGACTTGTATTTTTGGCAAATACCCTGACGTTAATGGTATATCTGTTTAACTACACCGAATGTCTCTGTCATAAAAACGCACAGATGACTTCGGGACAAATAACACGACAAACGTCTCATTGAAGGGTTATTTGCTAAAACAAAATACCACCGTTTTTAACCAATTAGGATACAGCTCTTTAAATAATGTGTAATTACACAACAAATATAAAAAACAACATTTTAATAAATTTAAATAATTTTGATAAATGACATTCAAAGCTTTTGAAAACAAGTCTTTCTTTTCTTGGACAGTCGAGTTGAGGAAACTTACAAAACTTTATTCTCAAATAATGTTACATATTCTATATATGAAAAAGATGTATCAAAATTCACATAAATGAAGCCCTTGAGTGTAAACAGCTATGAAATGTTAAGATATGCTCATACTCGGAGCATATAAAACACCCATTTTCTTTTCAAGCCAATGCGGTATGAATGCAATATACTTATCACTAAATGCAACAAAAATATAAATCAAATGAAAACAAACGAAAGGCAAAGAAAATTAAAGATCACGAAACAAGAGTAAAACAAGAGTTTGGAAAACAAACTCTATCAAAAAAAAGCCAGAAAAGAGATATTAGAATGATAAGATATTGAAATGATACAAAAATGCGTTATTCGTAGGCTCAACAAATTAAATTGATTATTTGAGAAGTTACATTCAGCCGGGGAGCATTATTTCAGCTGAATAAAGACGAGAACAAATTAATTCAGTTCAATTCAATAAAATCATAAGTAAAAGAAGAAAGAAATAGAGATCGAAAGACAACATCACTAACGAGTTTTTATTACAACTAGAAAAGGGGAAAATGAGTAGAAGCAGGAAATTAAGCCTTCTACCGAATCGGAAGCCTGTATCCTCACAAAAATATAGATGTATTCTTTTTTCTGCGTCGAGCGTGGCTTTTCTCCGCAAAGTTTGTCTGCAATTGTTCGCGGCAAGGCTGTCCAGCAGCTCTGTAGATGGACAATTTTGGCAACGAGTTTTGATTGCCACTGGGGAGAAATGGGTAGGGTCAGGAAATTGAAGCCTTCTGTACGGACCCTCCTTTTAGATTACAAAAACAGGATAACAGCAAACACCTATAATGGCCAGGACCTACAATCACATGCCACAATTTACAAGCAAACTGCACCAGAAAAACAATAATGAAAACAAGGGACAAACATAAATAACGATAGGAACTCGGGATAGTCGGACTTGGTACCGGCACTAGCAAAAGCCAGTGGTAGTTTTAAACCGGTTTATGGGTACCCAAACCTCCCCTTTCTCAATCCCGTTTCCCCATACGAATAAAACCCAATGCAGGTAGACTACTAACTCTATCATCTGAGGTCGCGCCCGATTTAGGTGCCGGGCTAAGAACGCAAACATACACATGTAACAAGGCCATTTTTCAATACATGTCCATGGTTTCTATTTATACGAAAAAATGATCTTTGAACAAATTTCAAGTGAAAAAACACTAAATCTATTTATACCCAAAGCAGCAATATCTGAGCAATTGGAAAGTACTAACAAATAAAGGACTCCCAAGAGCCCTTATCGTTCATTTTGACCATGGCCAAGATACACAATATAGGTAAATGTAAACGTCAATGTTTAATGTCTTATTTTCAATCTATGTTATGAAACTTTTATGTTCTATTGTCCAATGGTTTTAACCCCACTTGTGGATACCTTGGATAAAGTGCAAACCCGAGATACATTTAACGAGATACAGTAACTTCGGTATTTTGTTATTAAGGACTATTGTGGCAAATTATATTTAGGTTAGTCTTTCAGAAATCTTAGGATGTGTTTCACATCGGGACAAATGATACGTTCAACGCTGGCGGTAATTGTTTTTTTTTTAATTTTGAACCGCAAAACACTTTAAACGGTGACTAAAAAAGAACTAGTGTGGCTAGTTTCATTTTAAATGGCCAAGCAGTGTAAGAAAAGTGTCCCAATACAGCCCAAATGGTTAATAATGTTCCAGTAGGTCGCATTCTTTGGTATAGTTCGACACTATTCTTTAGGGGACAAGATGAGGACTATTCTGACCAAATTTGCTTTCGTTTGGCCAAGCAGTTTCAGACATGATCTTTGAATGAAAAGTTTACGACAGACTCAAAATGGCGACAAAAGCATTTGACGTGGTGGATAGTGGTTGATCACCGAAAGTGACATCAACGAAAGCTACGTAGACCGGAATTGACGTCACCTTAAGTCACGTGACTGGAACACGAAGTGTTTGGAATCCGCATGCACAACCGGAAGTGGCCCTATTTGAGGCCCTATTCGGCCATGTTAATAGGAAATGACGTGTTGAAAGAGTGCAAGATTCCGAAGGGGTGTTGTTAAACCTTATTATATTACGCATGTTCGACCGGACGTGGGTGTGTCCCCGCGTGTATACCGGAAATGGTCTTATTTGAAGTCTTATTCGACCATGTTGATAGGAAATGACGTGTTGGAACAACACGTGATCCCGCAGGGTTGTAATGAGAAGGTATTACATGACGCATGCGCGACCAGAAGAGGGAATTTTTTTCAGTTGAAGACCGGAAGTCGGGGTTTTCCCTAGTCGGAACGACTCGGACATGGTAGTTCGGATGTTTTCGGCAATTTTATTGTATTTCTGAGGGTGTCTTCTATTGATCGAATAGGACTTCAATAAAGACCACTTTCGGTATACACATGGAGACACATCCACTTCAGGTCAAGCATGCGTAATATAATTAGGCTAAACAACACCCCTTCGGGTTCTTGCACTCTTTCAACACGTCATTTTCTATCATCATGGCCAAATAGGGCCACTTCTGGTTGGGCATACGCAATCCAAACACTTCGTGTTCCAGTCACGTGGCTTCCGCTTCCGGTCACGTGACTTACGCTGACGTCACTTCTGGTGATCCACCACGTCATATGCGACTTTGCTCGTAGTCATATACTACTAGTAGTCAAAGCTCCGGCTATATAACCATGTGAGCAAAATAATAAAAAAAAATCGGTTTATACTTTGAAAACCGGTGTAAATGATTTAATTGCCAATTGAAAAGGTGATAAATCAGTAACTGTCGGACAGTTTTTTTTTTGTTTTTTTTTCTATAACGATTCCTGAGTGATTTTAATCGTAAAATATGGAAGTTCTTGTAAATTGCTCGGAGTGTTATGTAAGCAAAAGTTTGTCTAGCCTGGTTCACAGCCGGGCTTTCTCTATTCACCTTACTTCTCCTCATACATACGCTATTTCCCTTTTTGGCAGCAGAGGTAGTCCCTGGAAACTATCTTGGAAATAACAGAAAAAAAGAAGGGAAATAAGCATTAAAATGATATACAGAGGAATTTTCGTTCCGACTTGTGCACTAAATGACAGAAATATAGCCCATATATCCCGTCATAGCACAAACTTGATGTTTATATATTCATATAATACAGAAATAAAGGCGGCTTTAAACAATTATTAAGTAGGTAAATTTTTTAGACAAAAGAATAATTAGACCCATGTCACTTATTGAAAAATAAATTATCTTCGCACAGTGTTATAGTTGAGTCTCTACCATTCAGTAAAATTCTTAATGAAAACTGGTTTGTTTATTTGTTACCACTGGGCCGATGCCACTGCTGGTGGACTGTTAGTCCCCGAAGGTATACACCAGCCCAGTAGTCAGTACTTCGGTGCTGACCCGAAAGCCGATTGTATTTCGAACCTTGCAATATCTAAAATTTTGTAAATTTTGTTGAAAACTAAGGAGTATCTCCCTCATGCAAAGCTCTGTCCTTAGCTGATTTTGGCTTTACTTTTAGATCATAGTGGGCATTTCTTCTTTATCAGTTTTTTAACATATTTGATTTTATGGTCTTCAAAACTTTAAGATTTTATCTGCACTGAAGAGAAATAAGTTGTCGAAATGCGCATATGCAGAATTTAAATTTACAGTAACTTCGGTATTTAGTTATTTGTTACCACTGGGTCGATGCCACTGCTGGTGGATTGTTAGTCTCCGAAGGTATTCACCAGCCCAGTAGTCAGTACTTCGGTGCTGACCCGAAAGCCGATTTTATTTGGAACCTTGCAATATCTAAAATTTTGTAAATTTTGTTGAAAACTAAGGAGTATCTCCCCCATGCAAAGCTCTGTCCTTAGCTGATTTTGGATTTACTTTTAGATCGTATTAGGCATTTGTTCTCTATCAGTTTTTTAACATATTTGATTTTATGGTCTTCCAAACTTTCAGATTTTATCTGCACTGAAGAGACATAAGTTGTCGAAATGCGCATATGCAGAATTTAAATTTACAGTAACTTCGGTATTTAGTTATTTGCAATAGTGGCATTTCTGATCATCTGGTTGTTCATTGTGATACGGCTGTTCTAAAACATGAGAAATGAAATCATTTTTCTATTGCATGATGTAGAATAAAAAGGCGCTTAAAACGAAATTAATATCCTTATCTCTGTTAAGCTTGAAATATCAATATAAGAAGAAATCAAGATAATTAATGTACGTCTGACACGTGAGATATCTGATGACAGTATCTGGGATGGTATTGATTCACTTCATCAATTAACACTAGGAGGCAGCACTGGTTAAGGTTTCACTGGCAAATTCAATATATATAAATATATATAGAAACTAGACTATGTGTCTTTATGACACAGATGCCACGCCAATAAATTTATGACAGATATACATGTAACCTAATGCAATCGGACATAAAATTGGTTTCCAGAATCTGATCATGAGTTGTGGTTTATCAGGAAGTCATGTTACAGATGATTGTTTAATAAATATTACAACCCTCTAAATCACCGAAGCACAAAATATATGCATATAATATGATGAAACGTCATTGTATTTGTTATGACATGGACTTAAACAAAGATATCTAACCAAGCCGTTCAAGCGTTAAGGGTATGTCAAAATCACCAAATTGTCTAAGGATTTGGAGGTTCTCATCAAGATAATTTGACCCGGTACCTGAATCGGTTTTCAGTGGCCCGGCCACACAGCTACCGGGCGCGTCCCAGTTGGGGATAGGGGATTGCCCTGTCTGTGCGGGGTAGTCAGGTCGTAATACGGAAGGCCTGGTCGCGAACCATTGTAGACAAACTGTGTGAAGAAACGCCATGCCCCGTGCAATATAAAGACCCCTTCTATCTTGTCTATAGAGAGCAGTCACTCTAAAAAAATATTACTTACTATTGTTTAAAACAAGTAATCAATTACTCAAATTAAGTAAATATTTAAGTATTTAAAGTTGTCAGAATCTTAAGTAATTACCAATCATGACTAGTAATACTTAGTAATGAATTACTAAGTATTCCAATTACTTATTTCCTTTAGTAAAACGGTTACTTAAATTAGTATGAAAATAAGTAACTATAATACTTGAAAATTAGTAGTTGAAATACAAAATCTAGTTTTAATTGTGACTGAAACAAGTAATGAAATTACTTATTCCACTCGTAGGTTAAGTAATTGTATTACTGAAAGGAGTATTTTTATACACAATACTAGTTTTTTCAGGTATTGAATCAAGTAGGACCATTACTTAAGTACATCCAATGATAACTAGAATAAAATCATATAACTACATGTATTAAAACAAGTAATAAATTTACTAGTTTATGTAATTGGAATAAGTAATCTTATTACTCTGATGTGAGTAATTTGATTACTCAATCTTGTAATGTGTAATATAACAAGTAAATCAATCACTTTTTTGAGTGATTGAAATGCTAGATTCCTAAGTGAATACTAACGTTGAAAATGCATGCATTTAATTTCTTACCTTTATTGACTGTTTAAGGGCCTAAATGAGTTGAATATTATTGTACTCTGTTCAAAAACTAAACAGGGCTAACAAATATTAACATATAGCACATAAATAGTTTTTAGAAGGAATACAAAATCTTTTTTCTTTCTGTTTGTCTCAAAATGGCGTCTTTTTGCACTGAGGATTCGTAATTTCCTGTTCATGCCGAACACGACGAACCTGACAAAAAAATACACAAACAATGCAGAACTGAAAACATCATATCATTATTTTCAGGAATGACTCTAAAAAGTTTTAACGGACCTCAAAATCTAGGACAAGTGTTATATTCTAAAATTCAGGCTGACGAAGTCACGGGTGAAATATTGAAATTGTCCGGAAACGCAGGGGCGTTCCCGCCGGTTTCTGTCCTTTATTCTCTCTCTTCACATGTGGTGCGGGAAGGAGCAGACGTTTGTAAATTGTGTTGAGCGTGAAAAGTTGAAATAATAAGTATTTCTTGGTACATTTGTGTTTCTGTTCTACCGGAGCTACATAAAATGGCGGAGAACATAGAAACTGCTTAACAGAAAGATGGATATTACGTAATTTAACATTTCAAAGGAGGTTTGATTTCTTTTAAAGTTGTTCCCGTTTGGTCGAAAATTGATTTTTTTTCTGTGCACTGTGTACAATTAACATTTTAGATATGTCATTGGAAAGACAATTACAATGAAATGTTAATATTTCAAATGTTCAGCTTTTAATCCCGCCCATAATTCCCGTTCTGCTCAGTGATGGCCTCAGCATGTCGTTGTGCATTAGGGAACCATATGAAGAGACCGGCCGGTGTATACGGAGGTTGATCATGTGGTGACTAGTTACCAGGAGTCGTTTTTTGAAGATCACCAGCCAGACAATAGTCGCTGGGCCAGTTTCAATGACGGAGTTGCCACGCAGAGAACTGGCACTACTCCCTTTTGAGCCATTCCATTAACTGATTGATATGTTGACAGTCCTACGTTTTTTAGTTAGGTGTATTGTTGTTTTCATTTAATTATTTTTGTGAAACAGAACATATCAGAGTTTGTTCTAAAATTTATTCTTGATTCACCTTTTGGTAATGATTGCATTTCCAACCATGTTTCCAGGAATGTTTCATTTCAGTTTGTTGGAGATGATTGCATTGCCAACCATATAATCCCAGAGTACTTAATTTTAATCAGTTGGTTATGATTGTATTACTAACCATACAACAGAGAATGTTTCATCCGTGTTATGATTTCGTTGTGTTGGTACATGTAGTGATTGCATTGCCAACCAAACCATGTTTATATCAACTTAATGAACATTTCGTTTGCTTATTCAGGATCAATACTTGTTTCAATTCTTATGGAAATGACTAAATATTTATGCCAGAAGTATTGTCAATCCAGTTTTGAATTTTGTTCTTCAGTTTTGACTCAAAGCTTTGGTAATGATTGCATTGCCAAACTTTGTTTAATTGCTTTTTATTGGACATAATTATTCACATACAGGACACGTTTATAAGCACGTTAACTTTTGCATAAATATTCATGTTTTTGTTCAATGTATGATTTTCATCCTTTTCCGTCCTGCACCACACCTCCTGTTTGTTATGCTATGCTTATTGTATTTTGCTTGTATGAATATGGGTCATTCTCAAAAAATGTCAATATTTTGAAGATGGTTTTAGAAAAAAATCAAACTGGCCATTTTGTTTCAGTTTTAAGGTTTTTGTGTCCTCAATCATTTGAAGTTTGAGAAACAACATCTCAGCATTAACTTTGAATGCATAAAAATAAATTTTAATTGAAAAATAAGTCAATTGTCACCAGATAGTGTCCCTTGTGTTACTATTAGTAAAAATGAAAAAAATCACGTATGTTATTAGAATATTGCCATTGTAACCCTCTTGATATAATGAACAAATAAAAGTTACTGGTATAAAATGATATTGTCTCGATTTAGTTATTTATATAATTGTTTGCTTAATTACAAGTCTCTTGCATACACGAACGGGATTAGAACTTTCAAACTTTTACAATCCATTTACTAATTATTTTAAATATCAAAAATATGTTATTGTTTATATCATTATCTCAAACATACGCTATCTTTCCTCTTAATTTTGACCACTAGAGTTGAGCTACAAATTTCTGGTTTGTCAAAAACTGGCCACTAACACCAGGGACAATTGTGTAACACAAGGTGCACAATTGGTAACACTACTGACTTTCTACCATCAAAAATAAAATACTGTCTCTATATCTTGACAATTTAATTATTTCAGTTTGATGACCCAAAAATGGAACGATGAAACCAACATTTTCATTCAAAGAGAATCAAAATTTTAACTTAAAACATGAAAATAATACAAATTTTAACTTCAGTAATACAAGGGAACATTTAGTAACACCAGGGACACTTGTATCGAGTACATATAAACATTGTTTCTTCTTATAGAATGGTTAAGCCTTCTAATCTTAATTACTTAATGGAAAAGAAGAGGTCAATTACGTCATTTGCTCGAAGAGAAAATTTACATCCAGGCATCCTGCAATCGCACAGGCAGGTAACAATAGGAACATTTGGTAACACAAATGACATTTAATGTCTACAACATTATCAATTAAAAGTTTTTTGAAAGTTTTCACGTTTATTTTTTTACTTCTGAAAACATACAAGTAGTCATTTATTACTTAATTCTTTCTAAGAAACATAAAGAAAAGCTAACCCAAATGAATTTTAGCACGTCAAAATTTATTTGTTTTTGCATGTTATTGTTTCGGCTACTTTTGTTATCAGATTTTTGTGCATTCTAATAGATCTTTTAGTTTTGTAAAACTATCGAATTAAGAAGTATAAAATTACTGATTCATTACTCTAGTATTTACTTTTAAATTTGATTTGATCCAAGTTGCATCGTTGAGTTAGCAATCATGTATGTCCCTTGTGTTACTTTAAATGTCCCGTGTGTTACTTTTTTAAATTGTCCCTTGTGTTACTGTCTGTATAATGTTTCAAAAACCCTTACTATTATGAATGAGGACCAATGTTTGCAATAAGATGAACTAGAAAAGTATTGTGCACGGGCTGATTGCATTTGTTTTTGTCTTCCTCTCAAACATGGTTGCTTAGAATCAACTTGTCGCCCCTGATTTTACAAATTTGGTCCCATATGTTACGTAACACAAGGGACAGTAACACAAGGGACATATTCATTACTAAATCCAATATTATTCACATTGTATGTTCCCTTGTACCAGGAATCAGCTTGTTCTGCAAAGCAAATTACTAAATACAAATGCTGGTCACAAGCTGGTGCTAAATAAATATGAAGAATAATAGAAAATGCAGTAGCAACAGGGACAGAAATAAAAATTACGGTGTTACCCTGCATACCTAAGAAGTAGATTTTTAGGCTTGAATAGCATCAAAGTGCCTAATGGAATATCCAATACTTCAAAGATGAAGTAGTACTTCAGGAAGGCACCAAGTTAATCAGTAAGAGAGATAACCCTTACTCTCTGGTTGAATTACACGGTTACAGTAACACAAGGGACACGGCGAAATGTACACATGTTTTCCTGTATTTTTTTCATAGAATATGTACGTGTTTGGTATCGTTTATGTGCTATTTTCAAAGAAATTATTTGATAGAAAATAAATATTAACATTTTGAATTTGCATTTTCATTTTTTTTAAAGATGTGTTGACATATCTTTGCTATCACGGCGAAATCACAAACAGTTTTTACCAAAATTGCCACTTTTGAAGTCAAATTAAACAAAGAATTAGACATAAAGGGATTATTTTTGAATTACAAATCATTCCATACATATCAAATATACACCCTGAAAAATTTTAAAAACTGAAAAAATACCCTTTATCACGCAAACAACCGAAAAACACAAATATCGACAATTTTTTAGAATGACCCATTATATATTTGATATGATAATGTTCCGTGATCATTCTGAAATGAAAACCCATGATATGTCTTATGTCATTATCCTTCATGTGGGATTGTGTGAGTGAATGTGATTACCGGATCTGTGAATGCAAGTAGTCAACATTAGGCTGATAATATTTGACATGTAAGAGTTTCGGGTCTCTGTTAGCTGCATCATGGAAATAGTCACATTTAGATGAACCACGAGACATTTGCTTTGAGACTTATTTCAACTTTCAATCATATCATTATATTTCTAACAAAACTGGAGTAGATGGTCGCATAATTGTAAAGTGGATTTTTCTGTATTACATGTTCTTATTTCGTAACATTTTACATTGTTTGAATATGCTCTTTACACTTTTCCCCTTGCCTTCGTCAGCCATTGTTTCAATTTCTTTCTTTTGTGGGGGGAGGGGGGGTTATATTCTAAAATTCAGGCTGACGAAGTCACGGGTGAAATATTGAAATTGTCCGGAAACGCAGGGGCGTTCCCGCCGGTTTCTGTCCTTTACTCTCTCTCTTCAATTGTGATGCGGGAAGGAGCAGACGTTTGTAAATTGTGTTGAGCGTGAAAAGTTGAAATAATAAGTATTTCTTGGTACATTTGAGTTTTTGTTTTACCGGAGCTACATAAAACAAGAAACAAGACCAAATAGTGTTGAACATACATGCATTGCTAGTAAATTTGTTTTTGTTTATCGCAACTATTATGCTGATGTTTTAAAGCATATTATATCAATTATTTATACTTTATGAAGAGACCCACTCATTTGGGCATGATAATTCAAAATAAATAAATTACATTTTCACATTGAATACTCAAATGAAGTACATGATTAGAGTTTACAAAAATCAAGGCGTGCACGGTTCAAAAATATTTGTTTTAGCAAATAAACATTTTAAAGTATTTACTTATCTCTGATGTTATCCATATAAATGTTTAAATTCTTCACAAAATATAAATATAGTAACTTACTGGACATTAATGTATTAAAGCGCACCGATTAAGCGTCCTCCATTCACACACTACACAACATGTACAACAATTTCAAATCTGGCCTTTATTACAAACATCTGGATTATGTTTTAAACATGAAATGCTATCACATCACATATGGGTCATATAATTAAAGTCATGTGACCGATGGCGGACAGTAGTGTTTTTTGCACGAGCGGTGAAAATATGTTTAAATATGATGAAACAAGGTGTAAAAAGGACTAATACAAGTATCAGTAGTGACAATACTACATTCGATGTTTCGGTTGATGTGAAACAACAGAAAAAGAAGCCGAGAGGCAGGAGAAAAAAGGGCAATACCAAAAACGTAAACAAAGGTGATATTTGAGCGTGATATAAACTTAAATACTATGAGTCAGTCGCAATTTTCGCAAGATACAAATTTTATGTGTTACCAAAATCAAGTCCCGATGTACCCATTACCAAATCAACAGTTTTGCTCAACGCCGAACCAAGGTTTACCAATGCATCATACATCCCCCTTAACCAACAGGGGCAAACTCAACAGCGTCCAGTGTGGGTTAATGACTTGTTTGAAAGGATAGACACATTTGAGAACAAACTTAATAAAATTGATAAAAATGAAAACATTGTTATTTCATTAAATGCAAAAGTGATAAAACTAGAAGACAACACGAAGTCATTAGATTATCGTATCGAACAGGTAGAGAGATCAACTCAGTTAATCAGTGACGAGTATCATGACCATAAAGAGGGTATGGGTGAAATAAAAACGGAACTTGACAAAATAACCAAGCAATTAAAAACTAGTAAAACAAGTGTAGATTCTGTTGACAAACAGATTAATGATTCTCTCGACGTATGAGAAATGAAAATCAAAAACTGAAAGATGAACTAAGTAAAATCCAAATGAACACAATGCGTAATAATTTAATTTTCTTTAACATAGAAGAAAGTGTAGAAGAAAACTGTCCCGAAACTGTAAAAAAAATTTGTACGGAGAAAATGAAAATTAAAACTGATGAAAATACGTTAAATATTACAGATGCATATAGACTTGGTAAGAAAGGTGGAAAATCGAGACTTATACTCGCCAAATTTGGTACTTCCGATCAAAGGGACTTAGTGAGAAAACACGCAAAACATTTGAAAGGTTCATCATTCGGTGTATGCGAGCAATTACCTCCAGAGGTTCAAAAACGTAGAAGGGAACAATTACCAGTTCTGAAAAACCTTCGTGAACAAGATATTAAAGCATATTTTGTTAAAGACAAATTTTTTGTAAATGGTAAAGAATATGTCAAGTAGGGGTTACCCAGAGAACAATTTGTTAACTTGAAATGTTTGTCATGGAATATCCATGGACTATTTTCATCATATAATGACAATGATTTTTTGAATTTAGTGAATAATTATGATAAACTTTTACTTAGTGAAACTTGGTTAAAAGATAATAATTTGGTCGATATTGACGGTTTTCTGATTGTATCATATGTTAAAAGAACTGAAAATATTGGACAAAGAAACGAGGGTGGTATTGCTATATTTTGTAAACCTCTTTTATTTAATGGTTTATCAGTAGTTAAAGAATACAGCCAAGGTATTATACTGTTGAAATTGCATAATGAATTTTTTCATATTATAAAAGATATATATGTGTGTTTTGCTTATATTCCTCATGAAAAATCTAATTATTACCAAATGTGTGACCTTGATTTTCATGAAACTATTGAGAGTATTATTTTGAATTATTGTGATAAAGGTAGCATTTTATTATGTGGAGACTTAAACAGCCGCATAGGGGAAGTTTCTGACACTCTTAATAATGACGATCTTGATAGATATATTGTTGGTGTTGATAAAACTGAGAATTTTCACGTTGCAAATAGATTATCTATGGATAAAACAGTGAACACGTTTGGTCGAAAACTTTTACAATTGTGTTATAACACGGATTGTGTAGTGGCAAATGGTAGACTAGGAAACGACCGTTTAGGAAATTTTACATTCTGTACTTCGAGAGGAAGAAGTGTCAATGATTATTTACTTATATCACCTGACGATTTTCACTTAATCAATGATTTTTCGGTACTAGATTTTAACAAATTTTCAGATCACTCGCCAATTTACTTTGAACTTAATTGTTCTAGTAATCGCCCTTGTGTTGACGATACCGAGATTCACAAATTTATCAAATGGGATATTACTAAAACAATGAGTATGTTACGAAGTTGAATTCCAATTTGGACAAATTCAATGCGATAGCTAATGGAATTACATCAGATTCCGATTTAGATTCCGCCGTGCAGCGATTTTCTGATGCATTGTATGAAAGTGCTTTTGAAGTCTTTGGCCGAACAACTTTCACGAGAGACAATTATACAAAGGAAAAGAGAAACAATGAATGGTTCGATGAAAAGTGCTTAACTGAACGCTAGAATTTTCATGTGGCTAGGAAATTTTTTATGCGTCATCCCTCCGATATTAATAAAAACATTTACATTACAGCCAGAAATAAATACAACAAGACAAAACGTCGTGCACAATCTGCATATAAAACTAAGCATGGAATAGAACTATGTAATATTGCTAAAAAAGAACCGAGAAAGTTTTGGTCAACGATTAAACCTAAACAAAGAACAAAATGTGCAATAAACGCCGAGACATTAAGTCGACATTTTGCAAATATTCTTGGAGAAGATCCGCCTGAATTATGTGCAGAAATTATTAATTTACTCGACAATGAACCTTTCGAACATATTGATACTGAAACTTTAGACTCAGAAATTACTGAACATGAAATACTGAAGTCTATTCGAAAATTAAAGTCGGGAAAAAGTGCAGGAAATGACAATATTATTGCTGAAATGTTTACAGCAGCGCCGGCATTATTTGCGCCGATTCTGAAAAAAATGTTTAACTTTATTTACGAAAATGGCATTTATCCCGAATTTTAGACAGATTGTATTGTCATTGCAGTTCCGAAACATGGCGATTTGTCAAATCCTAATAATTAAAGACCTATAGTGTTGGTTAGTGTTTTATCTGAATTGTTTACTAGTATTCTCACAAACCGATTATTAACTTGGTCCGAAGATGAAGACAAGCTTATTGATAATCAATTTGGATTCCGTCCAGGTCGCTCAACTCTAGATGCCATTTTTATTTTACATGGAATTATAAAACATACTATAGATAACAAGCAAAAATTATTCTGTTCATTCGTGGATTTCAGAAAGGCCTTCGACAAGATCGATAGAAGAATACTTTTATTCAAACTGATACGAAATGGCGTGAGATCAAAATTTGTTACAATGGTTAAATCCATATATTTATGTGTCCGACTGCGTATACATTTTGGAAAAGTTCTTTCTGAGGTATTTGACAATTTTTTAGGTGTTAAACAAGGCGAACCGTTATCACCACTACTATTTTTGTTTTTCGTGAACGATCTTATTGAAGAAATGTCTGTTACAGAAGTTGACGATATTGTTTCTCTAAGTGATTATATAATTTATCTCATATTATTCGCCGATGATACTGTATTATTTGGGAAATCGCTGGATGTGCTTCAAAAACTGTTAGATAAACTAGCCGTATATTGCAATAAATGGAACATTGAAGTTAATACAGACAAAACGAAAGTTGTTGTGTTCCGAAACGGATGGAGATCGGTCACTGATAAATTTTATTATAATAATAATGAACTTCAAATTGTCGATTCCTACGTATACCTTGGAATACTGCTACATTACAATGGGAAATTCCTTCAAAGTCAGAAGCGTTTAGCACAACAAGGGTCTCGTGCACTAGCCTCATTGTTGAACTCCTTTAAAAGTGTTTATTTGTCTTGTGAAAAGAAGTGTTTTTGTTTGACAGTATGCTTAGCTCAATTTTAACTTATGCGTCTGAGCTTTGGGGATGCCACCGAGCGTATGATATTGAACAAGTGCATCTTCGATTTTGTCGGCCTGTTCTATGGCTAGGAAAAAATGTCCCGACTTCGTTTTTATATGGGGAACTAGGACGTTATCCACTATTTGTTATACGTCGACAGAAAATATTAAAATATTGGTTACATATTATAACAGACAAACCTAGTGTTATTTATGACGTATATTTGTTGTTATATAATGATGCGAACCGTGGAAAAACTAACTGGGTTTCGACAGTGCGGGATATATTATTCGATCTTGGATTTAACTTCGTATGGGACTCACAAGATGCAGCCAACATTTCGTTAGATACTATGAAACAGCGAATCTCTGATCAATATCTTTGTCAAAACCAGTAGCGTGGACACAAACAATCTAAGGCTTATACAGTTTTTGATGTTTAATTTCTAACTAGGATAAAAGGATAACAATGAAATATACATCATATGAATTAAAATAATAAATGAAGAAGTTGTATTCCGTCCAGTGAATATATTTTCCACACAGGATTCTAATGACTTCACATAGTTTTTGACAGCACTAAGCCACATGTATGAGCACACAGCTCCTGGACGTTCACTTTCCAGTCTCTAACTAAAGTGTTCTACTCACTCTACTAACTTTCTTTATATCCCTACATTAATGCATGCAAAAGTAATTAAAGGTAATAAAAATTGACAAATGTAAGAACTTAACTGTATGGGAAACCCTAGTCAAAATAAACAAAGTGATAAACTGCAAGTAAACCAGAATAGTTCGAAATGTAAATCAATAAATCTGTCAAAGCAACTAGACATAGTCGTTACCATTAATTAAGATGAAAAGTTTATCACAATCTTCAACAATGGATGTTATCCTTAAACGAAAGCGAGAAGTTATGTGTATATCGAAATATTAAAATTGAATTTAGTATGGAAAATTATTTAAACTTTTTTAGTGATGTCAATATTTTGTCTAAACTACGAAGTGGTACTCTCAAACTTAACATTGAGTTAGGTCGTTTTAACAACACACAAGAGAGCAGCGTTTGTGTGTGTGTTGTAATATGCATGTGATCGAAAACAAATATCATTTTTTGTTACAGAGTTGTCAAAAACAAATTTTTACTCCGATATTATTGTGCATGGCCTAATACATATAAATTTGAAGGTATTTTGAAATCCTCAAACAAGTGGCTTATATTTAGATTATGTAACTATTTGAGGTCTGCGTGGAAAATTAGAAATTTTATTATTACTTAATTCCATATAACTCATTTACTTTTGTTCTCTGATATCAGTCATTGCGTCATAAATATGTATATGTATTATATATTGCTATAGCATGTTTCTATGCTTTTTGCAAATAAAGTCATTCAATGATTACGTAAGGATATGTTGATTTAGTATCAATATTTAAACGTTGTAATTATACTATATTTCATAAAATCCCTATTACTTTTTAATTAAATTTAAAAACCACTTAAAAGTGCTAATTCCGCAGGGGTTACTTCCTATATATATATTGGTAAACGGGATCGAGATACGGGGACGTGCGGGAAATTTGGGTGCTTATTTTACAAATTCTAGTTTTTATTTGATGCTCATTTTTACCCTTTTCATATTTATTTGAGTCTATTTTCAACACATCTGGTATTAAATTTGATTGTTTTTTTCAATTTCGCATAAACATTGTGAGAAGATTCATTAGAAAAAATCACTTTTATGAATTGACAAATTTTTGGGTGTCATAGATAAGGACAGTATTTATTCGGGTATGGATTTCGATCATAGTCTAGTATTAATTCAGGTACAATTTTCGTACCCTCAGCCGCACGTCCCCGTACAAAATATATATGAGAGTTCCCCCCTGCCCCGGGGGTGCTAATCTGCTAATTTAAATCTTTAAGAATGATAGTATAAAGGGACACGGGGGAAAAGGGGCTTAACCCCCTTTTAGATTTACTTTAGCCTTATTTCGTGCTTAAATCGGATTCACCCACGCTACAGTCCAGATATTTTTACTTCTACTTCAAATTTCAAACCAAAATAAATTAATAAATAAAACAAAACAAATTTAATAAAATTAAAAAACGGACTTTGGACTTCATCTCTTATTTTTAGTATACTTTCATGAAGATACCCTCATAAAACCGAAGTTACTCAATTTTTATCCGACATAGGAAATTCAACGTGACATTAAACCGCCAACATTGAAACACCAGTCGGGTGCCAGCTAGCAGTCTTATGAAGTATCCGAGCCAACCCTTGTTCAAGGTTTAAAACTAATTCATTTAGACAATAATCTCTTTTATGTATATGAAGGTGAGAAAAACGCGTATATGTTCCGAATTATTATGATCTTGTAGATACTATCCGTTTGAATCAGATGACATAATGAAATAAAAATTTTAATTTAATGTGACTCAAAGGAATCAAAAGGCTGTATATTGTCATTTAAGTTCAATTATTTGATATATATTTTTCATTGTATATTTTAGAATATTCTCTGAAACTCTTCATAATTTAAACCAAGCAGGCGGTATCCATGTGTTTTAAAGTGAACAGATTTTAAGAAAAGGAAGATAATTTTTTGTCATTTCAAATTTATGTTTTAACCAGAAAAAACACTGTCCAACTAGCTCTTTTACGCCAGTTTCAAATAATAAATATACATTTAAAGTGGGTTTTTATCAATCATACTGAATTTACCACGGGTTTTCACACCGAGTGTAATGAGGCCAAAATATAGGCTTAAAGGGTAAACCCAATGTTAAATCAGTTTATATTCAGGCTCCCATGAATTATTTCGTTGACACTTAAATGGCTCTAGGAAGATGAAATTGTTTTAGTGTTGGTGTATGAAAACGCCATCAAACCCCGTAAAATATGGAGTTTTTGGTTTATTGCAAGGTAAAACACCGGCTTGATACTGTCTATGACATTATTCAAAGTGCTGTGTGGTTTGTCTATGACGTTACCTTGAGTATATGCTGGTTTACCAAGAATTGGAAGGAATTTATAAAACTACCTTGATAATATTTTCGTTGTACCGAGAATTGGAGAGACGTCATACTTGTTCTTGTCTTGATATAGCTGAAATTTTGCTCAGTAGACGTTAAACAATATTCAATCAATCAATCAATACGGCGAAAAATCCTTGTCCGCCACATATACCAAGACTAGTGAATGGAACTTCATGAAACTTCACAAAATGGTATATGACAATGAGAAGATGTGTCATTCGGTCTTGGGATTTCCAAAATGGCGACCATTGCCATGGAAACGAAAAAAAAAGGCGGGGAAAATTCCAAGTGCTCAGAATTGGATGAAATTTGGCAGAAAGGTTGCCCAGTATGCACAGAGTAAATTTTTGATCTTAAAATTTTCAAAATGGCGACTGTTGCCATGGAAACAGAAAAAAGGCGGGGAAATTCGAATTGCTCAGAATTGGATGAAATTTAAAAACCACGGACATCCAGTTTTGGAGGGGTTGTACCCAGCAGCCTAGAATACTGGGTCCTGTTTCTATATCCCGGGCTTCCATCGGGGTCAGCCCCGTTTAGGGGGTCATACCCCGGAAGCCGGAGATACTAGGTCCTTATTATGTATACTTATTGAGACTTAAACGCCAAATTTATCAAATTGATTCAAGCATAAAATGTAGGTCATGCACACCAAATTATTGGTTAATTTTGCTGTGAAATATCAGACTGCAACAATTCATAGTAGTTCAGAAATAGACTTAAACGCAAATGTTACCAACTTCAGTGAAGCGTTAAATGATCGTCAAGCCACTTAATTGTCATTGATTTGTCTAGTTCTCTTTATCGCAATACTTTTGATGAAATATTATTGTCTTATAGTGTGTAGTTGTTTACAGACGGACTTCACAGCAAAAACCTAACCACAGACAAAAAATGTAGGTCAAAGAGTTGAACTACCTATTGATCTTTGTAGTACTATCAAAGATCTACGCAATGGAACAACGGCAGTAGAATACCGAAGGAACAAGGGAAGCGATGACTACAAAAATCGAAGTCCAAAGACATGGCAGAAACGGTAACAGATAAAAACAAAGACAAAACAAGGACGTGAGACAGCTACAATGCACGGAAATAAAAAGATAACATTAAGAACTAAGGCACTCATAGTGTGAACTCCCATGAAAACCGGGAGTGACATCAGGTGCTCCGGAAGGGTTAGCATGTCCTGCTCCACTAGCGACACCCGTCACACGATCAGTGAGGTATATATTGTTTAGAAAGTTCTGATATGTAGCTGATTGGAATTGCCATTTTCTAACCCTTAGACAAAACCAATAAAAATCCATGGTACTTGTTACTTCTCTAACCCTCAAACAGTACCAAGGTAAAAATTTGAAAAAGGTGTAGTAAGCCTCTGGAGTATTCAAACATTAACCAGGACAAATCAGTAGCACGAACATCACCGACGAAGACAAAACTAAAATGTTACAGTATGATACACAAGACAACACAAAAAAACTAAAACCACTGATAGTGTGAACTCCCATAAAAACCGAGAGTGACATCAGGTGCTCCGGAAGGGTAAGCATGTCCTGCTCCGCTAGCGGCACCCGTCACACTATCAGTGAGTCAATCCGGGGTTGAGTCAAATCCGGTTATGTCAAATCCGTGAAGACGTGAAATTTAGCTGAAAATGTCCGTTTTCATTTGGGACACAGACACGTCATATCTGTCAATGATGTCATGGTGACGGCCATAGAATTTCTGAAGGGATGAAAGTAACAAAGGCTGAACAAATCCCTGACTAAGCAGCTTTTGGGACAGTGTTTTTGCTCTAACTAAAAAGTCACTGTATAAACTGCATGCCCGACAGTAACGAATCAACTGTGAAATGTACACTCCATAGGCTGGAGAGGCAGGTATATTGCTGCTCAGAAAGGGAAAGTTCACAATTGGGAAGTTAAAATCATCACGTTTGTCATACAGCTTAGATTTCAAACGTCCCTTTTCGTCAATGTAAATTAAAAGATCTAAATACGAAGCTGAAGTAGGTGTATCGGTAGTCTCTTTAATTTCAAGCTCATTGGGATAGATCTGGTGTAAATATTCCTTGAATTTTGGATTATTAAGAGAAAGTACATCGTCTATGTAGCGGAAGCTGAAATTGAAGGACTGGGCTAAATGTTTTTGTTTTTTCTGTGTAAGCCCTTGTAAAAACTTCGCCTCATATGAAAAAAGGAAGAGATCAGCTAAAAGTGGCGCGCAGTTAGTTCCCATGGGAACCCCGATTGTCTGTTGAAAAACACGGCCTCCAAATTCGACAAAAATATTATCTATTAAAAATTCCAACATCTTGATTACGTCATTCTCAGTGTACTTCTTGTTTGACTCAGTGTGGTTCTTTACAAAATATGTTTTGTCTTTCCCTACTACTAAATAAGTGTATCTGCGTTCTCCGTTTTTAGTGCAGAAACATTGATGTATCAAATCCGAAATTACTGTTTTCAATTTATTGTGTGGCAGGGTAGTATAAAGAGTAGAAAAATCAAAGGTTTGTATGCTGTGGCAATGGGTAAGACTGCTAGAGGATAGCTGTTCGAGAAGATCTTTAGAATTTTTTAGAATCCACATCTGATTGACGCCGCTCGTGGAGGTTTTCATTGTTCTACATTTTACAGTTTCTAATAAATGTACTCAAATAACAACATAACCGGAAGTACGGAAAGACAGACAAGGTTAACACAATATGCCCTTTGAGTGAACTAGTGTGAAGATAAAACAATTGGAAACAAAGAATCAGATATGTATTAAAGCTTGAAGAGCTGAACGTCTTCAATAAACTAGAGGCTCAGAGAGTGAGCCTGGATTGCTGACCATTTTTAAATGTTTTTAAGCCATGGCTATGCTAATGATAAAAACAAAATAATGTTCTTTTTTCTTACAGGGTCATTTTTGTTAAGCTTTGTTCTCGACTGATAAAATAAGATGTGTTTGTTTAACACTACATATGCCCCAGCACAAATTTTATTAGTTTGATAAAATCAACATTTGGTTAGAGTTATCTTTCTTTACCTACAAACTTATGAAAATGGAATTTAACATTTTGACCTCTGTGTCTTGACCTTAACCTTGGCCTAATTTTTTTGAAAAGACCTATACACCTGCCAAGTATGATAATCTATCTTTAAAAGTTCAAAAGTTAAAGCCAAGGCATCCAGACAGACAGACAGACAGACAAACAAGACAAAAACAAAAAGCCCCCCTCCCCCAATCATCGATGAAAATGATAATATTTCCATAATGTCCTAAGCTAAATATAAGTTCTGACCGGCGGCCATTTTTTTTTTTGGTCGGATGGGAATTGAATGAACAAATTTTGTAAAGGATTTTACATACATCATTTCTGTAAAGTTTGGTTGAATCTTTTTCAGTTGTTAACATCCATGCCCCAGGGTCGAACAGTCCCATTTTTGTTCAAGGAACTATCGTTGTTAAAAGTCTTTCTCCCATATTATGAATCATTATGCTTTTGTTTTCTGTCCAGTTGCTCCCTAGTTGAAAGTCAGGAGGTTAAAACGTTAGAAAATTTCACTTTCTTCTACCTTTTGTCATTTTAGTTGTGTATTATGTTGGTTTATTTAACCTTATAATTGTGACTTTTTTGACAATTTTTTTCTAATGTGGCAATGATTTTTGTAGATTATCTTTAGGTTCCACTATAAGCCATCGAGTACATTGAAGCTGGTTCAAAATTTTCTTTTGCAAAACGGAGCAATAGATGAATTTATAAGTTTTATTAAAACAAGTAGTACCGCTTTTGTGTCAGTTGTTAGCTCATACTTTTTTGCCGTAAAATAGAATTTTTATTACTACAATATTTCTATTGAATATCATAATTTATCTGCATTGAGTATTGTTGAAACGGGCATCTTAAATACTTTATATCTGTGACTTATTCGATTTGTAAATATTAAGTTAATATGTCACAATTTTCATTGTTATTTTACTGAGACCTTTGATTAATTCGTCTGTCATGCAATTTCCACAATTGTCTGAAAAAACTGCATTAAGTTGTCATACATTTAAATTGACATTTTTTACTAAATTTTTTGTCATCTTCCTGACGCCAAAGACTTTAATTACAATCTTCACAAAGCTGTTTGAGTGTCTTAAACATAAACTGTGTTAGTTTTGTTCATTTAACTTAAAGTTTATGCATGTTTCATTCTCAGTTTAATCTATTGCTATTTCATTGAAACCGTAAAAGTAGAATGTTATCCAATTCAAATCAATATACCAAACAGATAATCCTGTACTATTAAAAAAAAAACTAAAACACGAAAATATAAAACGGTTGAAAGTATCCTCTCGGTTTACATGATAATATTATGGGCCTAGGTAACATATCAAGAACTTCTTCCATCAATATTATGGATATTGTTTCAAAAAAAATTACGTAACAATTGATCCCACGGTAAACGTATCAATCGTAATAAACGAAAATACCACAGAACTTCAGTTTCAATTTCTGACCTTGTTACAATCTTTAAAAATAACGGCAGACATAATTTGCTTTGTAAACTATGTTCAATTCCTATTGTTAAATTAAATACTGTATTGGAAAAATGCAATACCATAGCATATTACAGTACAATGTATGAAGCTGCTGGAATAATCAGCGCATTTTGCTACCACAAATTGTTCCTAAAATTGATAAACCTGAAGACCATAAAAGATATTTCCTTAATGTACCGTATATCAACAAAGGGATCGATCTTATTGATGTATCTAGTATATTTATAGACTCAAAAATTATCAAATTTATTCCTCCTTATTTTGATAATATGGAACCACCCATTATTTCTTATACTTACAAAAAACCTACAAGAGACCTTATTTTTAATTATTCATCTGTTACCAAAAATCCAGAAATAAATCAAAATTCACCCTTGACCTGAAATTGTGCAAGCTCGAAGTTTCGATATGAACCTAGTGGTCATGTTATCACAGGAGACCTCAACATCGTCCAGGACCGAGAGGTAAAAACTTTTCTCCGAAAAGGACCAAAATATCGTCCTCCTTCAAAAATCATTTGGAATGACTGTCGTGAAGTCATTAAAAAAGCCGTCATGCCATTCTGCAAAAAGTGGTGTAAAAGAGAAAATGCGGATAAAAAATTATTAGACACTTTCATTAACAAATGCATGGAAGTTGTTGATATCCGAATAAATCATTTTGAAATACATTATAAGCAGCAAAATACCATTCCTGCGATTTCAAAAATTAAACGGAGGTTCAAAGATTTGGAAAAATAGTATATATTTGTTCCGGCAGCTAAAACAGCCAATAATGTGGTCGTTGTTTGACGTAAGTATTACATCGAGGTGCTTCGGAATGAAATTACCAATTCTCGCACATTTCAGGCTACCACGTCAACAGAAACACAAATAATTGATGATCACATGATAGCTAGAGCTCAACGTAAAGCAACTTCTAATAATAAAAGCATTCCTACTATGTATTGGCTTCATAAACTTCACAAAAATCCTTTCAAATTTCGTTTTATTTCGGCATCTAGTAAATGTTCTACTACACATATTTCTGTTTTATTGACCAGTGCACTTACTACCATAAAAAATCTCGTCATCAACTTTAGCAACAAACATTATGAATACAGTGGAATTAACTACTTTTGGAGTGTTAGAAATTCAGTAGAGGTTTTGGAAAGACTTCGATCTGTTAATAAAGCATACACCTCCGTCGATAGCTATGATTTTTCTAACCTTTATACTACATTACCGCATACACTCATCAAAGAGAAATTTTCGTATTTGATCAAATGGTCCTTTACAAAATCAAGATGTACGTACATTTGTTGCAATACATTTAAATCGTTTTTCAGTGACCACAAACATGACAAATATACCAACTGGACTTGTCAGGATATGATAAAAGCATTAAATAATATTCTTGATAATATTTTTGTTCGTTTCGGTGATACAGTCATTCGGCAAAAAATATGTTTTCCTATGGGTACCAACTGTGCACCTCTCATAACAGATTTATTTCTTTATTGCTACGAGTCACAATGCATGGCAAAAATTCAAAAGGACCCTTCTAAACAGCATTTTGTGGATAAATTTAACAATATATATATAGATATTTGGACGATATTTTGGCTTTAAATAATCCTGAATTTTCTAAATTTACAGATGAAATTTATCCTGCAGAACTTACTTTAAATAAATCCAATAGCAGCAGTGATTATACTCCTTTTCTTGATCTTTATATATCAATAAATCAAGGAAAGTTAAACACTAAGGTTTATGATAAAAGGGATGATTTCTCCTTCCCTATAGTTAATTTTCCCCATCTCGACGGCGATGTTCCGTTAGCACCCTCTTACGGGGTCTACATTTCACAACTTGTTCGATATGCACGAGTATGTAGTGATGTTTCTGACTTCGACGACCAAAATCTTTGTCTCACTGAAAAACTTATGCATCAAGGGATAGATATCATAAATTGATAAAAACATTGAATTCTCTAAATTTTATTACAGATACATTGACTTATTAAGAAAATTTGGTCTACATGCAGGGCTCTTATATATCAGGGCATTTCACATCCAAACTTCTATGGCAATATCATTTAAAAAGCGCATAAATTCAAAAATTGCCCTTCCAAACTTATTAATCCGTTGAACAAACTTATTCATAAAGGATATAAATACATCATTGTTGTTAAATCTTTACTTCTGGTTTTTGCTAGCAAAAATATTGATCATCTCCTAGATGCTTTACACCATAACTAAATTTAAACAATTTTTCATATTGGCAGTATTTGGCATTGCACAATATCATGTTCTTGATGTTGTTATACCAAATCTATTTAGAAGTATTTCAATTGAAATTTCATATATAAGAAGGCTTGATATCATAGTCAACGGAAATTATGTCCTTAGCTAGCTGTCAGTAACTGCGAGCATTTGTCTAGACAGTACCTGTGTGTATTGTTAGGGTACTCGTCTTGATAAGTTGGACTTTTTTCTAGCTGGAT
The DNA here is from genome assembly GCA_002080025.1 of Modiolus philippinarum. NCBI lineage: Eukaryota > Metazoa > Mollusca > Bivalvia > Mytilida > Modiolidae > Modiolus > Modiolus philippinarum. The sequence continues at coordinate 52,338 of MJUU01029222.1, forward strand.
TTTTACTGTGAGTCTTTTTGTGTATTTATTTTTGGTCATTCACCACACATAGGGGAGGGTTTGGATCCAAGAAAACGAGTTTAACCCCACCGCAATTTTTGCGCCTGTCCCAAGTCAGGAATATGTTGGTCATTGGCTTGTCCTTGTCTTCTTATAAATTTTTGTTTCTTGATATTTGGGTTATTGGATGTGGTTTGTTTCCATTGATTTATTCACTTATTTACCTTTTTTGGGCCATTTAGGGCTTGCTATATGGTGTGAGGTTCCTCACTGTGTTGATGACCGTACAGTGACCCCTAGATGCTTTGTTTTTGGTCGTTTTAACCTGGATATGGGATGTTGTCTCCTTGACATTTACCCCATTTCCTTTCTTTTTCGTATTGGCACTGTTTGAAGGTTAGAGAAGTAACACGTGCCATGGATTTTAATTGGTTTTGTCTCGGGGTTAGCAAATGACATTGACCAAGCAGCTACATATCTTTCAAAAACATTAATGACTCACTGAATGTGTGACAGGTGCTGTTTACAGAGCAGGACATTCTTACCCTTCCGGAACACCCGATGTCACTCTCAATTTCATGGGAGTTCACACTGTGAGTGTCTTGGTTTCAAATGTTTTGGTTTTGTTTTTTAATTTCCTTGCTTTGTAGCTGTCTAACGTGATTGTTTTCTGTGCTTTCGTTTTTGCCATGTCTTAGGACTTCGATTTTTGTAAATACTATTCCTTTTTACCTTCGGTATTCTACTGTCGTTGTTTTGGAATAGGACAGATTGATTTGATTACGATAATACACAAGGTCAAAAAGGACGTTGATGCCATTAACCTACATTTCATTTTTCACCGAATTGTGTTTAAGCTTATATTAACATCCTGTCATGGAATACTACAACATATAATTATACAATAAAAATGTCACATGATACCACCTATTTTCCGCATACGCACATTTCGACAGCTTATGTCTCTTCAGTGCATATTAAATCAAATCAATTGAAAATTCATTAGAATGACTCGTATTTATATGGGGTGTTTAGTTTTAACTATGTCTATTTAACTCATTAAGTTGGTCTTTTCACCGGGATAAACATATTAGAAAGAAATATAATGAATAATAACAATAATTCATAGAAGTCAATTACCTCTGGTTAACCAAACAAATTATTTTTGATGATCATAAAATGGATATTAGGATTTTGATTTTATATCGAATTGACTGTAATTATTTAGGAAATTCAAATCCTAAATTCCTTTCAGTTTCGTGAAAGGTTTGCTTTACACTCTTCATTATAATCTGTATTTTTAAACTAAGAATTGCTACTTCAAACATGAGGAATCCTATATACCCTAACTTTTTAGGCGGGGTATAAAATATATGGTTAGGTTATCATGTGTTTAATGTTTTCAACTATCAATAGACAGGTCATTGCAAGGAGGAATGCCTATGTGCAAATATCTGGAAAGATCGAGAAAAATCGAACATTTCTCTTACATGGCTTTTCCAGAATCAGAGAAGACAGTGAAATCTGATTGAATGTGTCTGATATTTTCAAATATTTCATTTCAGTGCGGTTTTAGGTTGTTAGCCCTGATTTATAACCAATTAACGTTTTTTGTATTACATGGCTACACCACGCATTTTGTAACTACTTAAAATGACATCAAAATAGGGTTAAACTCATTTTCCCTACCAGTAATAATTTCACAAATATTCTTCGGTGAAGAACAACAATAAAAGCGATGTTTTATTGCTTGGTTCCACAAAATATATTTGCAGAGACTTTGTCTCATAATAATTTGCTCCATATCCTTACTAAAGTTTATCAACGTGAGTAATCACTCAGTATCTTAACCAACGTGACGGTGAAGGCTTAAATGCAACACAAACCTCCAGTTGATCTAAACAACATTAAATTTTTGTTACAAATAAAAGCTGGATGTGAGTTTTGGGAAACAAAATTAGCTGGTAGTTAAGGAGGTAGCACTTTCTATGATGCGGTTTGAAGTTTCAATAGTTCACCGAGGTAGCACATTTATGATACCATATGGGGTTTCTAAATTAGAGGTAATAATGTTTTCTTAGAATGCCATTTTACCTCATAATGTTTTCCTGTAAAATATTAACAAGTTTTCTATATCGTACGTATAATGTGTACCCAGCGATTTTTAGAAGACAAAGGTTCGAAAGGTTTTGTAATTGTTTTATCATCTATATGAATGAGTTTCAATGAGATGTTGAAACTTTGTTCTGTTATCTGTCGCCACTTTTCAGTCATATTCCAGAGGCAATTGAGCATTATTTTTATGTAATTATTTAGATGACATTTGCTTTTTTATTCTTAATTACATATTTTGTCCGTTGATACTCGTGCTACTATTAATTTGTGTACATTTGTCTATCAAACGTGTTTTGTATAAAAAGCATCTACGATATCAACTGTTGTATATTTAGTAGACAATTCAATTTCGAAATTATTTGCAACTAACAGTGTCCAATGAAATTACATGTAGTTTATAAAATAAAACCGTTTCGTTAACACTCGTTTAAAGGAATTTATATACATGTAGTAACTCATTTTCCATTTGCTCACACATAATTCAACTTAACGACCATAAACATATAATATATATATTGCAGTAATTTGTCATGATTTAATTAGTCTAATGGCAAACTAAATGAATTTTTCAATTAAGCATTTATGATTGTAGTAGGCGCATTTCAGGAAATGAATCGTAGTCAGAAAAACAGAGGTATGCCATATCCTTATTTACTTAAATAACTAAACATGCAGTATAAAATCTCAATAAAACATTTTTGAAAACATTCTCAAGCAAAGTCTCCAAAGAGATGCATGCAAATAGAAAAAAATGAAAACAACATCCAAAGATGCGGATATAAGTAGTGAAGCACGACACCCTAGGACACTTTTCCTCCCAAAGAAGTAATGTTAAAATCCCTAAATTATCCCCGATTATGCAAATGGGGTAATTAACCACGCCCATTTTCCTTATTTGATCATCCATAAACCCTACTTCCAAGCGTCACGAATGTAGAGCAACGTAAACGTAGTGAAGCGGTGTGAGAGTGGTGGGACGCTTTGGGTGGGGCAAACCAGGTTCAGTATTCTAACCCAAGCCTCTTATTGTTTAAGTCTTTAAATATGCCTCTTTTTGTGCTGTTTGATTCTTGTATATTGAAGTTTGTACTATATCCAAATCTTTGGTATGTATTCATTTTGTGATCTCGCTAACTTTTTTGATATTCTATCCCGATCTCAGTTACCCCCTTTGTTTTGTGCTCTCTGGGGTCCATGTTTTGTCTTGTTTTGTCCTAATACCCCAACTATTGTGTCTATATTGATGTCCATTTTAATTGCTTTTTCCCGTTAGTTCGGTATTATTATTGATTTTTCCTTCATTGTTTTCTGTATCTATATGTTTTTCTTTCAATTAGGCATTAAATAATAAGCTTAATTACAGATATATACATATTTTAATTACCCCGTCATGAAGAAGTCATGGGTTAAGGAATGGGGACTCGGAGGTCCGTAACAAACTTGAAAAAAATAAAAATTATGTGCTTTTTGTCTTTTCTTTGTTCCTCCTCTCCCTTTAAGGCCCAAATCCTCCTCTTAAATTCCCGAGATGAGCACGCGAGCAGTACGAGCAGTGAAATGAGTACGCGAACAGTGAAAACGAGCAGTGTGAGCAGCGGAATAAGCACGTCAGCATACCTTTAAACGGCGAATATATAGCTTTTCCCAACCCAGTAGCACCAGCAGCAGCAATTTTCTCGAGATGAGCATGCAAGCAGTACGAGCAGCGAAATGAGCACTTGGGCATACCCTTAAACAGCAAATTTGTCACTAATTCCAACCGTACAACGACTGTAACAGCAGCAGAAATATTCCCAAAATGAGCACGCGAGTACCGAAAATAAGCAGCGAAGCAGCGAAATGAGCAGGTGAGCATACCCTTAAACAGCGAATATGTAGCTTTTCCCACCGCAGCAGCAGCAATATTCCTGAGATGAGCACACGACCACTGAAACGAGCACACGAGCAGCGAAATGAGCACACGAGCAGTGAAACAGCGGCACTCCTACTATGACCGTATTTAACCTTTGTGCTGTAAAATATCGCCATTCGCACTTGGAATCCAAAGAGAGGAAATCGTCGTTAATGTATCTCTGCGACCTTTGTGAATACACGACCAATCGTCACTTCAGAAACATGATATGGAAAATACTTCGCCAACTGAATCGGTTACAGAGACCAACGTATCAGAAGAAAACAATCACTCTGACGAATCTGCATATAGTGGGGTAATGCGGCCTATCCTTTAAGATATCCAGTCACAAGCCTGGAGTTCCCCTTTGAAATCTATACTTAATAACCCCCTGTCAAAATTTTGGCCCCTCATAGCACCCATACTATAGTCGATAGGGCTTCACAAATACCACCATTCGATTGAGAAGCATAAAGTTACCCCGAATACATATATAACATGTTTTAGTACTCGACTTCGGAAAAATTGAAATTTGAGCCATTCCCGAAATTTTGGACCCCCTCATACACCCCAAATATTAAAGATAGGGCTTAATTAATGTCACCAATCAGTTTAGATGGTCAAAGTTAATACGAATACATATATGACACGTCTATAGTACTCGACTTAGAAAAAATCTCCGGATTTCCGGAGTTATCGTTCATTTCAAGTACAATGTATATAAAAACATGGAGTAACTGTGAGCTCCTACAGCGAGTGGTGAAATTTCAGCGAAAGTTTCAAAGTTCTATCTATTACCGTTTCGAAGATAGGGGTACCGGAAAATTCGGGAATGGCCCAAAATACGATTTTTTTCTAAGTCAACTACTATAGACGTGTCAAATATGTGTTCTGATTAACTTTGACCATCTAAAACGATTGGTGACATTTATTAAGCCCTATATTTAATACTTTGGGTGTATGAAGGGGTCCAAAATTTCGGGAATGGCTCAAAGTTCAATTTTTCCTAAGTCGAGTACTAAAAACATGTTATATATGTATTCGGCGTAACTTTATGCTTCTAAATCGAATGGTGGTATTTGTGAAGCCCTATCGATTATAGTATGGGTGCAATGAGGGTCCAAAATTTTGACAGGTCATTAAGGATGTACTCTGGTGAGGAGCCAAAATTTTAAAGAATTACACTTTTTTCAAATCTTAATTTATGCAATGTTCTAACACTATTAATTCAATATATAAGGAAAAAATTAATAGGTTGCTGTATAAATTATTTTGCTGCAAATGTTTGAAAGTGACCAATTTTAGCACTTTTGCTCATTTTTAAGTATTTTTGCCCATTTTTGACTACTTTCATGGAACAAATCTAGCTTAGAGTATTTAACTTGTTCTTGTGTATACTTTCTGAAAAGCTGAAACTAGAAGGAATGAACAAATTTAACCCCAACAATCATATTTCCCTAAAAATGTAGATTTTCTAAGATTTTTAAGCAGCTAATGGTTTAAACTTCATTTGTTTTGTGATTTTTTATTGCAAAAATATATAACACTATTTTTAAGAAAGCAAAAATAAATCTTAAGTGTATATTTTTTTCATAAAATGTCTTTTTCTTACCCAACCCCTATTATGTGAAAATTTGACATGAATCCAACAGCCAATAAAGGCATAAATCTTAAATTTGAGATTACTCTGAAACTACTAGATAGAAATGAATAATTTTTTGACACAATTTAAAGATAAACATATTTTTTTTTTAATTCGATGCTATTGTGCATTAAATATAAATAATTCTTAAATTATTTCCAGACGCGATTTCAACGAGACTGAAACATGACAAAAATACATTCTTCAGTATATATTTCAAAGGGGCACTCTGCGTTTATCCAGGCGTGTGATGGCTATCTTTAAGGATATGCTGCATTACCCCATCCCCCTTTTCTTCTTTTCTTTTATTTATATCGAGTCGTTGCTGTCTTCGATTTGTGGTGGTTCGAATCTGTCCAATACGTCATCTAACAGATATTTTCTTTTCTTCACTGCATATTGCCAAGATTCCCTGGGGATCGTAGTCTTCTTTATCTCTTAATCGTTTGGCTTTATCTCTGATCTTTTTGTGAATTGGATCTTTGTTGAAATCATGCATCCGGAACACCGTTTCAAGGTATTGTTTTCTCATATGGTTTCTAAAAAGTTTATTCATGTCTTCATATGCGGCTAAGCGAGCACGGTCAGATTGGAAATGTCGCTGCTCGCTTGCTCATTTCACTGCTCTTGTGCTCATTTCGCTGCTCGTGTGCTCGTTTCACTACTAGTGTATATCTCGAGAATATTGCTCCTGCTGCTGTTGCTGCTGCTGCAGCCGTAGTGCGTTGGGAGAAGCTACATATTCGCTATTTAAGGGTATGCTCACATGCTCATTTCGCTATTCACGCTACTTATTTTCGGTACTCGCGTGCTCATTTTGGAATATTGCTGCTGCTGCTACAGTCGTTATGCGGTGGGATAGAGCGACAAATTTGCTGTTTTAGGGTATGCCAACATGCTCATTCCGCTGCTCACGCTGCTCGTTTTCAGTGTTTGCGTACTCATTTCACTGCTCGCGTGCTCATCTCGGGAATTTCAGAGGCGGATTTGGGCCTTAAAGAGAGAGGAGGAAGAAAGAATAGACAATAGAAGCACATTTTTATTAATTTCAATTTTTATTTTTTTTACGAACCTCCGAGTCCCCATTCCTAACCCATGACTGCTTCATGACGGGGTAATTAAAATATGTATATACATGTATCTGTAATTAATCTTATTATTTATTGCCTAATTGAAAGAAAAACATATAGATACAGAAAACAATGAAGGGAATGCACCAAAAAATCAAAAATGATACCGAACGAACGGGATAAAGCAATTAAAATGGACAGCAATAAAGACACAATAGTTGGGGTATTAGGACAAAACAACACAAAACATGGACCCGAAGAGAGCACAAAACAAAGGGGGTAACTGACATCGGGGTAGAATACCAAAAGAGTTAGAGAGATCACAAAATGAATACAAATACATACCAACGTAAAGGTTTGGATAGAGTACAAACTTCAATACACAAGAATCAAACAGCATAAAACGAGGTATATTTTAAGAATTAAACAATAAGAGGCTGGGTTAGAATACTGAACCTTGTTTGCCCATGCCAAGCGTCCCTCCACTCTCACACCGCTTCATTTCGTTTACGGTGCTCTACATTCGTGATGCTTGGAAGTAGGGTTTATGGATGATCGAATAAGGAAAATGGGCGTGCTTAATTAGCTCATTTGCATAATCGGGGATAATTTAGGGACTTTAACATTAGTTCTATGGGAGGAAAAGTGTCCTAGTATGACGTGCTTCACTACTAATATATATATACGAAACTGTGGTGTTTACTTAAGCAACATGTTTAAACTGGATTACAATTGACATAGTATTTAGTATTGAAATAAGGGGCATATCAGATGAGGGTGGGATATGCTGAGGTCTTCCAATTTAGGAGGAAAACTAGTTTTCATATAAACTAAATTTTAGATAATGATTAGTGACAAAGTAAATACATTTATCAACAATGCAACTGATAAAAGTACTAGAGGCAAATTTCAACGAGTAAGGCTTCTTTAGCAGTCATCAATTTACCTTTCAATCAATCTAAAACTGAACACCAGTTTTAGTAACACTTGTCTACCTTTCACAAAAAACTGAAGTGTAAAGCAAATATTTTTTGAATTTGCTTCAGTTGGTAGGATGATACACGAGGTCTCGCAAACAATCATGTTTTTGTCAAATCTAACTGAAATAAGCAATCTTCGCGAAGAAACTTTCATGCATCATTCCAGTGCAGCTTAGTCAAATTTACTTCAGTAGTTTCAAACACATGATCGCAATATTTATTTTCCAAAAGAGTCGACAAATAATGTTCTGCGCTTCCAGTTGTATTTTTGTCGTATATAATAAAAATAGGAATTATTTGTACTGGTCAGGAACTTTCACACATTTTTCAAGTATATGTTAATTATTTTTTTTCAATAGTTTCCGAGAAGCGGCAGTTTTTGATCCCGTCGAGTTTAATTTTAACGTACATTCCTTCTACTCTGGTGCGATGTGTGTAATCGGATAACAACAAAATGGGCATTTTTTGTACAAGAGCTTTCATATATTATTCTTGTACTGTAAGTGCTTTAGTTTTTATTGTTGTATTTATAGTGTTTGCGTTTTGTGGTTGTGTAGCGTCTTTGGTCTTCTATCTTCTGGTGTTGCCTTGTCTCTGGACTTTGGTTTATGTAATCTTGTTTTTTGTTCCTTCGGTATTCTACTGCCGTTGTCCTGCAAGTTTAGTTAAAAGATGAAAACTTGAAAAATCAAATCGACGACGAACGATGGCAATAGTGGGGCAGATTTGGATCGGCACTGATTGGTTTCAGGGCTCTGTCTTGAAAGCTTATTGGGTGGTTCCCTTCCAAAGCTGATTGGGTGTATTGTCTGCTAGACGTAAGACCCTGTTTTATAAATCAATAAGTCCAGTAAAGAGAAGATTGAAATTATCTATTTAAATGGATCTCATTTTAGTATTCGTTTCTTACAATATTTACTATGGTAAACAAAGACGTCTCTATCATAATGATCAGTAAATATACGTCTTTTATCAGAAATACTTTATTTGTTCAGTTGGCATCAGGCTATTGTGCAATTTCTTTCATGTGTATTTATGTTGCAGTTTGTTCAATCAAAAACGCATCTAACATCTGTGCATACGGATAGTTTTTTCCATTAAAAGGCATACTTTAACACAGAGATGTATATTTCATTACAAATAATTTCATCACCGTCTCAGTAGTCCGTACGTCGATGCTAGCACGAAAACAGATGTTTCGACAAAAACATAATAGCATCTTAAGTTTATTTTTTAATTCAAACAATCCATAGGAAAATCTAGCACCTATGCAACGTCCTATCCTTAGCTATATGTGATGTTGTATATAGATCTTTTTTAATATTGTTAACTTTCGCATGTTCAACATGCTTTGATTTTCGGTCTTATCCTCATCATTCTCATCTACAATAAAAAGAAGCAAGTTGCCAAAGTTGTCAACTGCAAAATTTTCAATATCAAACGGTGATTTATGGGGACTTATTACCGTTATAGGTTTGTTTGATAGTCATGTTCACTATTATCTAATCAAAACAACGAAGACTGATTGATATTGTAAAACGGGAGAAATTAGCAAAAAATTAGTCTTCTATACCGCCTGTTTTACGAAACATGTAGTCTTCTAAAAGACCTCTTTTACAAAATCTGTAGCCTTCTGTACCACCATGTAGCCTTCTATACCACCTCTTTAACGAAACATGTAGCCTTCTATACCGCCTCTTTAACGAAACATGCAGCATTCTTTACCACCTCTTTTACGAAACATGTAGTCTTTGATACCCCCTCTTTTACGAAACATGTAGCCTTCTGTACCACCTTTTTACGAAACATGTAGGAGGGGTCAATGAATTGCTTGCTTGATTGATTAATTGGCTAGAAATTAACGTCTAGTAAGCGATATTTTAAGGTGGAAAGGGCAGCGAGTTTTGATTGCCACTAGAAAATGGAAAAAAGTAGGTAGGGCAGAAAATTTAGCCTACTATATCTCCTTAGAAGCTTCTATTTAACATTAACGTCGTCTCCAAACAAATTGTCTACTATGGTTCGCCGCCAGGCTTTCTACATTACGACCCGACTTCCTGCAGAGACAGGGCATTTGTTTATCCACTACCTGGGAATGAAACCGGCTACTTAGTAGGCAAGACCCCCGAAAACAGGTTAAGCTTTCGGGTATATTGCAGCTTGACATTTCTCCAGTTTGTCTACAATGGTTCGCGGTTAGGTTTTCCATATTATGACATGACCACACTTTCATATATAAAGTGTTTCCAAACAATTACCTTGAGACGCTTCCGGTCACATTTGTATACATAACCCCGAAAATTTAACCAAATCGTGTAGAATTCGAAATGTTCATTGGATATTATTATTTTTGTCTATGCAGCCAAGTCAAAAAGTACAATATCAACAAGTAATAACTGTGTTCGCAAGCGAAACACAAAAGTCTCCCAAACGAACTCCCATATTGGATACCAAGGCATTACAAGACTCCCTTTGTTCCCCTTATAAGCTATGTAATACATATTTCTCAAAATTCCTTCTTTTTTATCAGAAAACCTGATGTTCCCCAAAAATATGCTTTTAGTTTTGTTTCCATGGCAACCAAATGTTTTTTTGTCCATTACATCCAATTTCAGATCTCTATTCAAAGAAAATTTGGGCAGGGGTTCCCCTTATAACCTATTTAATACATATTTCTCAAAATTTCTTTTTTTGTCAGAAAACTCAATTTTTCAACAAAAAATACGTTTCTGGTTTTGTTTCCATGGCAAAAAAGTGCTCTTTTGTCCATTACACCGAAGTTTCAGACCCTTTCAAAAAAAATTTGGGCAGGGGTTCCCCTTATTATCTAAGTAATACATATTGCTGTAATTAAAATACTTAATTATCAACAGAAACTACTATTTTCCCAAAATTTCCATTTTTTTGGTATGGTTTCCATGGCAATGGTAGTTATTTTGAAATTTCCAATGCTTTGGAACCCTTTCTTACATGACCTTAACCTTTCTGTTGAAGTTTCATGGAGCTAGTGTTTATAGTTATTGAGAAACAGTGAAAAAAATGTTGAAAAACTTTCAAAATTTCAATTTCCCATAGGGTTACTATAGGACTACCCAACCCCTTTTTGATACCCCAAAAAGTACCCTTAATGAACCCCCTTTTGAAAAATTTGTGATGATTGCAAATCTAGATACACGGGGCTAATATGCTACCAAGTTTTAATATTCTAGGTCCAATGGTTTCTGAGATCTGCTGCGGACAAGTTCATTAGGACGAGAATAAAGAAAGATGGAATAATAAGAAGAAATAATAAGAAGAAACGCAACAAAAACAATAAGTCTCCCAACTTCGTTTGGGAGACTTAATAACTACATTTGGTGGGAAACAAAAATAAAAAACTATTCTTAAATGAGCTGCATGAAATGTTTCCCCATGACACGCAAATCTGAACAATCATCACGAAGGATCGTTCTTGCCTTTTTTGACTTATTATAACAACTTTAATTTAACTTTAATTTGCTTATTTCGTTTTTTTTTAATACGATTTTCCCTATACATCGATTTAAGAGAATACCATTGTAGAACTATTTTTGTTTTAGATAAAATTGTACCTTTTAAGGACCTTATCCAAATTTCAAGTCCTTTATTTCAATCTACTATTTTCATGTATTTTAAGCAAATAACCTTCCAACTCCTCTGAATTCATTTCTGCTGGCATATTGACCATTACAAAAAAATAGGATCTTGTTTTGACTTCTACCACTAGCTTTTGCTAGTGCCAGTACCAAGTCTAACTATCATTCAAATTCAAATTCTTTATCACAAAGCTTTTTCGATCATGAAAATATCATATATACTTTCAAACATGTTCACGTTGTCTTTTTATTGGTGTTTTCCTTGTGTTGTTTCCCAGTGATTTGTGGCATGGGATTGTAATTTTTGGCCTTTGTAAAAGTTTCCTGTTATCTTTCGTTTTCTTCCTAAATACAACAAAATACAATATTATCTTACTCCGCTTGTATTTCAATTTCTTTTCCTATATTTAATCCTTATTGCAATGGCAATACTAATCAAAGCTCCGATGGAATTGAAACTCGAAAGCCCTGAAAATCTACACCTTGCAAAACTTTGTAGTCATCCAAAGAACTGCTGCATAGAAAACAACGAATTTATATTCTTTATAGGCCTTTGAGAACTGATTTCATCAAGGGGATAGAAAGTACAATTTATCAAAAGTGAATGAAAAATTACAGGCAATTCCATTATCACGTGAATATATTCGAAATGGGTGATTTTCGTATGGGTGTCCAGTTCAACTCATGTGCTAAATAGCCAATCGAGGTAAACAAATACATTCGCCGATTTGAGAACTGATTCGATAAACACGAACAGAAGGTACAATTTATATACATTAAGTTATTCCGTAATACATGAAAATAATCGGATTGTGTGATTTCGTTTGCATGTCGATTCCATTGCTATAAATATGACACATGACACAGGTAAACATGCTATTTTTGACAAAGTTCTACGCGACATTATTACTGGATTTATTCCAAGAGACATGGACGTAAATACTGTGAATATTTATGTACTGTATGTTAATATCAATTCTATATAACAACACCGTCAATATTCGACTTACAAAAAAGGAGTTTGAAAGAAATTTACGCACAATATTTTGATCGGAAGCATGTAGCTCTTCAAATACGTTAATAGGCCTGAAGCCTCACGTGATTTTCTCGGATGGTTTTAACAACTCTCAGCCTACGGCTTTCGAGTTAATCAAAGCTCCAATTGAGCTGAAACTCGAAAGTTCTGAAAATCTACACGTGCCAAAACTTCGTAGTCATTCAAAGAACTGCTGCATAGAAAATAACGAATTAATATGTTTTATTGGCCTTAGAGAACTGATTTTTATCAGAGTGAATAAAAAAAAATCACAGGCAATTGCGTAATCACGTGAAGATGATCGAAATGGATGATTTTCGTATGGTTGTTCAGTTCAACTCATGTGCTAAATAGCCAATCGAGGTAATCAAATACATTCGCCGATTAGAGGACTGATTCGATAAACAAGAACAGAAGGTACAATTTATATATTAAGTTATTCCGTAATACGTGAAAATAATCGGATTTTGTGATTTCGTATGCAATACACATAACACAGGTAAACAAATGTTATTTTCATCTTGACAAAGTTCTACGAGAAGGTATTACTGGCTATGGCTTTCGGGTTAAAAAGGAATCAAACTTACCCGCATCCTTCTAATTAATTGTTTTTTACGACACCATACATATCTCATGTCAAATTTCCCGACACTTAACCGTATTCTTTTCAACCGCTTTTGCACAAAACTATTACGCTTAACCGGTAGTACTTTTTGAAGAAACTGAAAGTTATAAAGACCTTGAGCGTACAAATAAGTAGTCACCGAAGATATTTATTGTTTCATTTTTACCCCAATTTCAGCATTCGAAGAATTTTTAACGGCTTTGCTGATTGTAATCAATTTACTACTCCATGCATTTTATATGAATGTGTAACAGTTGGGTTAACAAAAATCAACGAACAATTTTTAAAAATTTGAAAAGTAAAGGGTAAATGGGGTTCTATTCTATGCTATACAAAAACAGAATGAATTATGCATAATCGCAACAATGATCGAGCGCTTTTGACAAATGAATTTTTCCATGTTCTTTGGCCATGTTTTGATTTGAGAAGTGTCGAGTCCACTCTTGGGAACCAGAACAAAAACAACATCTGTCCAATTTCCGGTATATACTCATGCATAAAAATGAGGCTATATAAAATCTTCATGCAAAAAAGGGGGAGGCAAAAAAAATCGGAAAACATAGAAAATATCACATACTAATCGTCGTTCCTAGTGCTTTCTCAGTTTTTATTTGTAAATTTCTACGCTGAATTTCATCTCCATTCAATATGAATTGCATCTGCAAATGTAATATTTTCTACAAGATAAATAGCTTCATTGAACACCACCAAGGAGATTTTCGGAGTAAATTTCAAATTCAAAATTATTAAAAGACTTAAAAGCCCTTACTAAACAACGGCAGTAAAATACCGAAGGAACAAAGCAGTGGTATTAATAAAAATCGAAGTCGAAAGACATGGCAAAAACGAGAACACAGAAAACAATGACGTTAGACAGCTACAAAGCACAGAAATAAAAAACACAACATTCAAAACCAAGACACTCACAGTATGAAAATCCCATAAAACAGAGAGTGACATCAGGTGCTCCAGAAGGGTAAACATGTCCTGATCTGTTAACAGCACCCTTCTAACTGTCAGTGAGTCATTCTCGGAAAGTGTAAAAAATCGGTACAGTCAAATCCGGGAAGACGTAAATCTAGCTGAAGATGTCCGCTTTCATTTCAAAAATGAATTACCGAAATTTCCATAACATTTAAAATGGTTGTCAGAATGAATAATTAAGAAATTTAAATTAAAGTCTAGTAGTCATATTTGAGATAAACATGCATTTATTACATTTTCGAGTTTTTCCAATTAGAGATTAATTTCTCATTTTTTCCAAACTATCTATGACGTCTTTAATCAAAACAAAAGCTGTGCTAATCTTTGGTAAATTGTATATGTCATGTATATTGTTACAAATAGAGTTGATGAACCAGTATAAGTTATTACATTTTTGTATTTTTGTTTACAAATGCTCCATTGAATGAAGGCTTGTATAAAATTTATGTACAAATTGCATGTAAATGAGTTCGGGATTGAATTTAAGACATACAATTTCGAAACATGACGTGATATAGTACAACTTAACAAGATATATGCTGTTGAAATATGGTCGGGAATTAAACATGAAACATACATGAAGCACACAGAAGCTATAGTTAGTCGTCATATAAGCGGGAGGTTGATGCA